>JARFJB010000218.1:8120000-8362500 GCA_036346205.1 Vesta saturnalis
AATACAAACTATTGTGTGTTGTGGTGCGCTGCTCTGGAATCTTTTTCCTCCTCTGCGCGAGTTTCACAGTTGATTGTGGTGGTATGGCTGTTGATATTGTGTTGTGATGTTGATGACTGCTCAAAAAAAGTCCTTATATTGTTCCGTGGTAAATTCGCACTATGCTTCGCGTAGGCTTATTAAAATAAGCAGATAGCTGGCTGAACTCGCGGAAGATAGTCGAAGTTGGTAAGTTATCCAGAATTTGAAAGATGGTTTCAAAATTCACACTTAACGCATAAATAAAACTCTTAAGTACATAATAAATAGCATAAGGCGCCACTGCGATCTAAATTTATTGATAAGGCTTCATAGGCTAGATGGTAAAAATTTTGGATGATCGCATCAAACAAGAATACAGCCTCCTCAGTACAATTATACTCTTATTAGTACTTAAAAATTCGTTAAAGCTCACATTACATACATAAAACTTCCTAAACCTTCTATAAATACGCTTTCCGGTTCAAAAGCTAAAACGATGAAAATAAATTTAGAAAAGGTAACATATTTCAACTAATAGCAACGTTTTCAAAAATTTATCTGTAATAAAATATTGGTGAAGCACTCAATACGCAACACAAATGATTATCGTAGGTAAATATGAAGAGTGCTCAAAATTTAATTGATAATTACATTTCGAGCAAGAGCGTTAGTTGAAGAGATTATTTTGTGAACCATTTGCTATGGGTACTTAATAAATAAAGTTATAGTCATAAAAATTTTCCCACATGTGAATTAATTAATTCATACCAACGTGACGTTAATCAGTTATGTGTAATAAATTTCCTTCCAACTATAGGACTAATGCGAATCGTAACTGTAGATTCAACTTTGGTTATTTTTCCAATTTAAAATACATTACATGATTTATGACCTTTAATTTCAATAATTCATAACAGCAATTACTTATGCAATAACTGTAAAAACATTTAATCGGATTTGAAAAGAAATCTCGGCCATAAAAAGTTCGTTTCGAGTTGTCCATAATATGTAATTTAATAAAACTAATATTCGTTAACTGTTGAGTTTGTAAAATACGACCCCCGTATATAAAACTACTTAATTGATTTTGAGCAACAAATGAAATAGGTAGTATTTAAAGTTGCAACACACATTGAACCATTTCTTTCAGTATGAGATTATTAACGGTCGTAAATATCAAAGTCAAATATTGAATACATACATATATTAGAAAATGAGGATAAAGTTGTAAGGTTTACGCTTTTTTACAAGTGTTATCTTTTAAAAATTAGCCCTAAAGTGTTTAGCTAACTATCTCTAAAAATCTTAAAATTAGGCAATAAATAATCATTGTAACTGAATTCAAATTTCTTGGTTATAAATTTATGTTAGTAAGTACAAAATAGCATTTGTTTTCGCATTCAAACATTAAAGAAGATCATTTACTACAATTCTCTACCAAGATTTCCTTCTATATCTAGTTATCCCTAATTGAGCGCTGTGATCCTTTCGGTGAAATACTAATATCACAGTTAGTCTACGTAAAAGATGAAGTAATCACAATGACACACTAAACTGTGTATCGCGATCCTTGCATATTGTGTTCTCCTCACTATTACGTTAACATTTTGATATCTCGATCCCTCTTCGTTTGCTCGTGCGGGTTGGTTTATTCATCAACGTAATATTTACACTTAATACTGTTCGATAATTGATATTGTAACTTTAAAGTTTGCACTTCTATACACATACTTGTACTATTCTTATTTTGCAAAAAATGTCTCGACAGCAACTTGCTTAAATAAATTTATTTTGTGTATACACTTTTTCTTAAAACTATTTTGTTAAAGGGGTTAAAATTTTACTCTCCCTTTTGTTATCGTTAATAAATTGAACTCGTCTGAACGTTAAATATTCTAGTGTTACACTGCAATATTACTCACGGTAATCTAATTTAAATGGTTTTGTGAAGACAACGACAATTGGAAAATGTTCATTAAACTTCAAGCATTTTCCTCAACGTAATTAACAATAATTTGGACACACGTTATATTAAGATCCCAAACCGGCAGTCGTAGTTTAAAGAAAATAACTATGTCACTTAATGCGCTAGTTTATCACAGGTTAGGGTTGACCTTTCCAACTAACCGCTTATAATTTTGGTTTGAAACGAATTCGCGTTAAAAATAGTCTATAGATTGTTAATTTCTCTTAAAAATGTTTCTTTTATACTATCCTTTCGACTTCATCAAAACTGCTGTCGTTTAACCCTCTACTTTTGAATTTGAGCGATAATAAAATATATAATTTGCAACGTCATATGGGATACCACAAAGAAGTCCAAGATTTTTAAAGCATGAGATTTTTCGGCATAAAACAAAACTTGTCTTAAAATTTTACTGAACAAATCTTTTTTCTCATATCCGAAAGACCTAATTTACAATAATTTTGATTTTGAAAACAGTTCGAATACGTTAAAATAGTTCGGACACTGAACTGAACTAGTTCGGCCTTTTATGTATGCCATATTGTTAGATTAAAAAAATTACGCACTCTTTCGAGATGCCATTTTGTATTGTGAAATTCACCCGATTTTATATTGAAATTTTAATTATACATTGTATATTGTTTTTACGAGTGCGCAATTAGATTTCTACATATAATAAAATTTAATTCTTACGAAAGAATTTAACATTCAATCAGTACTTAATTTTAAATTTTCTATTTCTTTATGATCAACTTTACACTTTGGAACTAAGTTATTCTCAAAATTTATAATTTGTTAATCAATATAATTTATGCTTTAACGGAACGCAAACCCATTTAACAAATTTTACTTTACGTTCAAACCTAAATGAATTTATTACTCGAAACTGGAGCGTTATTGTTATAACATTTCTACCTCTCAGACGCAGTAACCATCGGAAGGATCCATAGGTGTGTAAACTTTTTATATCTAGTTAACTTTAACTTTAGAAATAATTCTTCATATAGTAAATTTTATATTCTATGCTCAAATATCATTATTCATAACATGACACGTTAAAAATATCAGTGGCGTAACATCAGTTACGTTTCATAAAATATATTTAATAAAAAAAATACTCTTCTACACGACCAAAATGTTACATTATTTACACGACATAGTAAAACATTCGTACTGGCCCAAATTACTCTTACAGTGTGGATGTTGTTATTGTTGGTTTGAGGTGTGGAGTGGATCGATCCCTTTGTGGTTCGGCTAGTGTATCTGTTGAGTGCTCTTGGTTATGTGAAGGGAAAGAAAAAGTATTAGTTTAATCATAACAGTTTATTCACAATGATAACGGTGCTCTTATGTGGTAGTAGAATAGGATTACTGTATCGTGAGACGATACAGCGTAAATAAGTAAATAAGTGATATCCGGTGTCTTGGGCACACACAGTCGAACATGTCTTAAAACGTATACACGCGTTCACGTATGGACATGAACGGTTATTGTCTGCAAACGTAGACGGTAGGTACATACCTGATCGTCGGACCAGTGGCGTACTTTTGCATTAACCAAACATTGTGAAGATTTATTTAAAAGCAATATTTCTTTTCAAGCTCGGGTTAAAATAAATCCTGAGCGAAGTGCCTTTAGTGAATTAAATCCATCAAACATGTATGTATCATGTATCCTCACACGATCGATCATGTGTGTTTATTCATGTAAGTGCGCACTTGATTTCAGGCTTTATTAAAGCACGGAGTTTTCTAACCACTCTTGCCCGTACGGATATAAACATGCCTTAAGGCGTGTTCCACTGTGTGTATTCGGGTTTATTTATTTATAATAAACATTTTAGTAAAACAAAGAAACTTATAAAGAGTATTTATATAGGATTAAATAATATACTTATTTATATTTGGTGCTACTAGGTTACTAAATTTAAATGTTTTGTTACAAAGCAATGTAGCCAGTAAGATTCCAACACGAGCGTCACTTCTTTCATTGTTTATTTTTGGTCAAAGGCTAAACAGTCAAAACCGACCACGTGACTTTCTACAGCTTTGTTTACGTTAAGTGAAATGTAACCTGAATGCCAGTATTAATTAATTAGGAGTTACGTATAAAAAAATATCGATTTGTGATAGTATTTGCTGATTTCTACTATTAGCACATTAAAAATAATAACGCCATTATCAACTTCACTTTTCATAAGAGGGTATCATTTACTATACCGGGTGTCCACGGGTTTATTAAATATGGGATACTCAGTGAACGGAGGTGGGGTGGGGGGAACTGTTTTAACCAATAAGAAAGAGCACATTTCATTATTATGAAGGCTAACTTTGCACTACTGCCGATTAAACGAAAGTAGTATCTTGTTTTATTTTCACCGACAACCCTTTTCTTGTATTCATCTGATTTATTTTGAAATTCTCTATGCAACAAGGTATCCGTAACCTAATCACTTTTAAAAATGGCAAGACACAGTCCAAAATTTTATTTTTAAAGAAATCAAAAGTCAACGTGTTTCATTCCCTTCCCAACGAGAAGGGTGAATTATTTGAGTTTCTGAGCTCCTTCAGCCGCAATTTCCCAACATGCATACATTAAGTTCGCAGGTGGAATTAAGGACTAGTATGGAAGGAACAGAGTTAGGGTTCTGGTGCTTTAGATTTGCTTTAAATAGCCGCACATGGTGGGCGTAATTAATATAAATACCATAATTGTATTCATTATTTTTGAAAGTTTGAAAAGAGAAGTTTTGAGAAATATTAATAATTATAATTTATCTAAAGTGTAGCTAGGAACGTTTGAAAATGTAATCAAAATTATTATTAATTTTATTAAATACATAAATAAAAAGTTTTACCTCGAGTAGGATTCGAACCTACGACCTGTACTTTACTAGAGTACCGCGCTAACTAACTACGCTATCGAGATTCAAGCTCCAATCGATGTAAATTTTGTCTTTATGTATATAGAAATGATGTAAATTCTAAATATAAGGAGATTACAATCAAATTCCTTATATTAATATATTTAATAAAATTAATAATAATTTTTAATTACATATTTACTTTTGAACTTATTAGTTCATAACGAAACTTATAATAAAGTATGAAAATGTAATCTTTCACGATTAAAAGTCATAATTAAAAATCTTAAAAATAATAAATATTCGTAATTATGTTTTAAAAATATGTAAAAACATTCCATTTTGAAAATTACTGGGTACGGATAGTTAAAATAACAACAATTTTTAACATTGTTATAATTTTTTTAATCTGGTTTTAGAAGAACTTCAGTATAAATTAGACTATTTTGATAAGTTATAAGTTGTAATAACTTCGCCAATTGGAATTTCCTGCTCAGATTAATGATATTAAATAAAACTTAATTCTATTTTAAGGGTGTTCATCAATATACTTTTTTGTGTCGAAAATTGACGTCAGTTTGGTAGTTAATTAAGTTTCTCTATAGTGAAATCAAAAATTAAAAAAAAAATTATTTTCGGAAATATTTGATATGAAATGTAAGAAAAATGCTATTTTTAGACAGGTGTAGAGCCGTTAGTATTTAAAATAGAGAATATTGCTTGAAATTTATGATATCATCACAAAACCCAATGAGGAACTTGTGTGTAATTATTCGGTGGTAAATATGTTGGTTTGACATTTGCAGCATACTGTTGGTTGTGCAATTTAATTTTTTTAAGCGAATCTTTTTCAATTTTGACATCCGAACACATGTACTCATCCTAAGTACTAACAACCTGTATAATGGAGCGACTTCAAGGTATCGAAAATAAATTTTTAGCAATTATCTTTTATCATGTTCTACTGAGTCTTCGCATCGATTTGTAGGTTTATTATTTTATCAAATTTGTTTTTTCCAATTGATAGCACTTCAACTGAAGATGTGCACCTCCTGTTTTGATGTTGATCGGGTGACTCCTACTGGGTCATAGGCCAATAAAATTTTCCATACATACCTTGTTGTAATACGCGTGACACACGAAATCAATTTTCGGGGTGGTTTCAAATATACGTTTAATTGATCTGAACGCCTACTCTTAACAAATTGTGGTCAAAGGTCAATGTCCGTTTCCGCGATTATGGGATAAACGGTGCAACTTTTTTCAAATTTAAATGATAACAGATCAGCGAAACATGTATATTTCCTATTTTGACCGTAATGACTCACTGGGCGAAAGGCCAAGGTCACAATTTTCATTCATAACCTATGGCAATACGGGTGTCATTCGAAAGCATTTTTGGTCAAGATTATATATATATATATATATATATATATATATATATACACTCTGTGACAAAAAATGCGACACCAAGACGGCGTTGGAATTTTTGGACCAAACTGGGCAGAAATGTTTAACTAGTCAAATGTAGTAATTGATTAAAATTTGATTCAAAATAATCCAGTAGCCATAGAAAATTTGATGTTTTACTTATTGCAACAATCGGGTGTATTTCTTGAGAGATTGCTTTTGTGTTATTCTTTGTATTTTGAGGCTGCGATTATGCCTAGAGTGAATTCGACAGAGGTCGCATTATTGGCTTACGTGAAGGTGGTTTTTCATTCAGAGAAATTGCTAATCGTCTTAACCGTAATCAATCTTCTGCAGTACGGTGTTATCAAGCATGGTCTAGAGAAGGTCAAGAACGTTATAGAAGAGAATGTGGACAGCCAAGACAGACAAACGTGGTTCAGGACCGCCATCTCCAATTAATGACATTGAGAGACCGATTCTCAAGTACAAGATCCGATCAATGACGAAGGACATCCTGGAACCCTTCCTACAGTTTACCGTCGAATTAGAGCTTTTGGCTTGCAGTCCTATCGACCATATCTTGTGCTTCCTCTGACGGCTCGTCATCGACAGCAACATTTGGAGTGGTGTACCTTGCGACTGGATTGGGACGTGAAATGGCATAAGGTGGTGTTCAGTGACGAATCCCGGTTCTGATTGGGAATGCACGATGGTCGCATGGGGGTCACACGTAGACGTGGAGAACGTTGCAATGTGCAGTTTTCTGTTGAGCGCATGTGCGCCATGGGGTACTATTCTTTATGGAAGCCGGTCTCAGTTGGTATTCATCCGAGGGTATATGAATGCCCACCGATGTGTTGATGAAGTGGTAGAACCCCATATCGTTCCATTCTGGTATGAATTACAGATTGCCTGGGATGCAATACCTCAGGAAAAAATCGATCACCTGTTGGAATCCATGCCAAGAAGGGTACGGGAGAGTAAAACTAATAGGGGTGGTGCAACACATTATTAATAAAAAATGCCTTTATCTTTTGTTTAATTTGTTTGAAATTGTAAATTAAGTGACATTGCGGATAAGCTACAAACCGCTCTGAGGAACTTTGATACAGTCTGTGAGATCATGGACCTAAACGTAAACGTGAACAAAACTAAGATTGTGGTGTTCAATCGGGAAGGTGGAAAGGAGAGGAGAGTATTTACCCTGCAAGATGAAATTGTGGAGCAAGTGGACCAGCTGGTATATCTGGGTAGGAAGTTTACTGCAGATGGTACAATGGAGGGCTAGATTGGACGAAGGGTCAATTCTGGAAGGGAAGTGATTGGAACTATGTGGACGATAATGAGCAACGAAAGCATGAGCCTAGCTGTGAAACGAGCAATCTATAATGGCGTGTTTGTCCCGTTAGTACTGTATGAAAGTGAGACATGGGTATGTCAAAAAAAGTACGAAAGAAAAATAAATGCCGTGGTTATGAGATTTCTGAGAAGTGCATGTGGTAAAACGAGAAGGGACAAGATAAAGAATGAATGCATAATGAGGAAATGTGGCGAGGAAAAGAGGATGATCGATAGATAGATATTACGTTGGTTTCGTCACATTGAGAGAATTAACAACGCAAGATTAACGAAGCAAATATGTGTGGGTGTGGTTAGAGGAAAGGCCGGGCCTAGTAGGCCGCGTAAAACTTGTTTAAATGTAGTAGAATGTATGATAAAGGAAAGAAAGATAAGGAGTTTTAAAAGTAAAAGGGCATGTCAGAGACAATGTATGAATCTTGCGGAAGCTAGGGAGATATGCCCGTGCGTGCGTGCGTGGGTGCGTGTGTGTATACAGGGTGATTCATAAGTAATGGACCAAATCGTAGCTACACATTCAGAAGGCAAAAATAAGTAAGTTGTAAATTAATGAGTGAAACAAAATATGTAGCTTAATTCATCTATTCAATATGGCGTATGTGGCAACATCTACGAGTTACCTCATTGACCTGAACGATTGGGTAAATGCTGCTTGAGAGCATACAAGTTAAAGATGTACATCTTCTATTTTGACCTGGATGTCCATTATCAACTAAATCGTTAATTAACACTTTATAGTAATATGGCCGCCATTTGAAAGAATTTTGTGAAGATATTTGAAATTTGTATTTCGTCGCCCTCTAGTAATGACCAATCGTCACAGAGTGCGGCCAAACTAAAAGATGACAAGCTCGAGATCCAGGAATTAAACGATGTAACGATTTCGCATAAGCTGTTGTATCGCTCAAAGGAGTTATAAATAATTATATAAATAAACTCTACTTTATTACTTTAATTAGAAATCATAGTACTGTGTAACAACGGGATAGTCGAACGTCCACAATTGCACAAATTATAATGTGCGTTTAAAAAAAGTCATAAACAATGAAGTCAAGATTTATTATTATTAAATTTTAATGGCTTGGGAAAATATCATAACATAGTTGTAGAATGCTAAACTTAGTGTAACTATAAAATAAAATAATTAAATACATAAAGTAAAGTGTGAGAATCTTTCGTTTAATATTCAAGCTATAATAATTAAAGAACATGATACAGATATCTCTGGTTCTTTATCCTGTTACGTGAAATCTGATGATAGCTTAAACTATCCAACCCAGAATCGAACCTGAAACCGGTTACTCTAAGTTAAACATACAAATTCAGTTTTGGCCTTTAGCGTTACCGTCTTTAACACCTCCCGCTCGTTAACGTATACAAGGATTTAAGTCTTAACTATAAGAAAAAAATATTGTTTGGTAACATGGTAAATTGTGCACTTTACGACGTTTGAAATAATAAGTGCAGACTATTTTGGTTAGCAATCGACTATTTTTAATTGAACAAGATTCAAGTTATCTTTACAAAACATGTACACTATAAACTAAAATTATAAATTCGTATCATTAATATTTTCAAAAATCAAATTTGCTTAACAGAAATTAATTACAGATGTCGCTATCAATTTCATGCAAATATTTGAAAATGTTTAGGATTAGGAATTGTTCTTTTTAGTATAGATACGCGTGGATTATTCATCATTACAAATCGCGAAGGTGTGGATTTTGAGTTACAACTTAAACAAATGCGAATCAAATCGGCATAATACTCTTTCAGAATGTCAAAATATTTGTTTTGTATGTAAAAATCCACAATCTTACATGACTTAAACATATTTGTTGGATGAAGCTATTAGTGTAATTATATGTATATGTGTTATTTATTATTCTTTCTCATACATTACAATACTCTATCGTTTTAATGGATTCTCATGGTAACATTTTATTTTCTTACATACCAATTTATCTATTGTTTAATAGAATACATAGTAATATATTGTAAATTTCAATAGGCCATACTTTTTGTGATGAGAATCGAGCTAGTAGGGTTGTGGTAACATGACTCTTGCTTAACATTCGGGAGGTAATGGGTTCGATTCCCGTGACCGTCTATCCTGTATGAGGTTTTTTAGGGTGTTTTCCTCATACGCATGTAACGGCATGGTGACTGCGTAAACGCACACCATGTGAGACTATTTAGGCGAATGCTCTCAGAACCCTAACTCCGTTCCTTCCGATCCTACCCTGACCACACCCATGCTTAATCCCACCATTCATGTATACGTAATGCATGTATGTACGCTGGAAATCCATGATTGTGGCTGAAGGAGTTTGGAAAGCTCAAGCAGCCCGCCCTCCCCCTTGGGGAGGGAATGAATACGTGGCCTTTTCCGTTGTGATGAGATTTGAGTCTACACAGAACATACCGAATGTTTTATATCCAAAAAAAGCAGTTTACTTAAGTGGCATAAGAGTGGTGTCATGAAAGTATATATTCCACAATAACCACTTCTCTGTTATAACTACTTACGTTTAAATAACGCATTCGTCAACAATATTTGCGTTATTTATTTTGAGAATATTTTAGAATTTGTAATATAATTATCGCATAGGTATAAAGGATTTTCTGAGACACTTCTTTTACTAAAATATTGAATTGCGAATATGTTGAATTAGTTATGCATATTTGCTTCAAAAGTCTGAATTCACTTACGTAGTATATTTAAATAATAATTTATAAATTACATAATTAACCCTACTAAATGTTTGCGTAAAACTTGACGTTATATTCGTATGAAAATAATCATATAATTTTTATGCTTTTAGATTAGCACCACTGACTTTCTATATATGAACATTTGCTGGCAACTGTCGTACATATTAGAGCCGTTCGACACATGCATGTTTAATGCTGTCAACATAACCTAAAATTTAATCGCGTCACCAAACAAATTTTTGAAAATATTTTTTAATGAATTTATAACATCAGCACCAAAAATGTTATCACACGTCCAGAAATTATTTTTGCGAGTATTCCCAGTTGCAGGCCTCGGCCCGTAATTCTGTTCATACTCGCAAAATAATAGTTTATGGCCTAGTGGTATTGTGTATTGTCGTACCATGTATACGTAGCGTATAATTAAAGTTCAATAAGATTTGGTTGAATGTCATTTTATTTTCTCTCTCTAAAAAGGAGTATTATCAGAGTCGTTATTCTTTTGTTTAAAAAAGCAAGTACACTAGTCCCGCTTTTAATAAATCTCTAGGATGCTTGATGAATTGCTCACTTCGTTGGTGTGATTTTTATTAAGAGAAAGAATTTACATTTAGAATGTAAATTAATTGGGGAGTTTTTTAATAACTGAGTAATCTTAATGAATAATATGGGTCGGACGGGATCTGTGAAAGTTTTCCTCAATAAGTGTTGATCAGGATTGATCTTACTGGGTAACTTGAACAGCGGGAAAATGTTCAGCACAGGCTCACGGGTAACTGGACACTTAATAAGTGCTTCGATTGAGGATCTCTACACAGAATAAACGGGGGAATGCATTTTATGTAAACAAATTTTATCAGGTTTGGGTAATATTTTAATCTTCAAGAAATATTTGAAGCAGTAGAATTCTTTACGTAAACTTATATTTACTACTGCATAGGTGGACTGGATATTATTGTGTTTTACTACAGGGGTAGAAAATTAATTATCAGACGAAAAATTGCTTTAAGCAATTACTTCTGGTGTAGCGGTTAAGAAAAATTGGATTTTCTGTCTGAACTTTGAAATGAATTAATTATAAAACGGGAAAATTGCGCTAACTGGACAGATGTTGTATGATAATATAATGTTAGAACTGGATTGTTATTATAGGGATAGGACCTTGGTCTGGTTTTGTACACAACGGATTTCTGCAAGTTTAATGAATTTGCCAAGGCCGGCATGTGCGAGCCAAAAAGTCGTAAATGCCTCGAGGCAGACTTTCTCTTTTATTTTATTATATGACGTCAACTGTGTTTATTAGTTTATCGGGAGCGGTGGTAAACAGTATGGAGTTCTGACGTAGAAAAATCTTTAACGGTTTTCTTAATAATGACAGGGGATAAAATTTGAATTCTGAACTTTATTAATCAAGGAAAATGGTTAAATAATGGAGTGGGATACCTGGTGTAAAGAGTTTCAACTCTTTTCAATATTTTTTGTTGTAATATAAAAATCTATCATATTTCATGACGCAGAAACCTAATTTTGTAATAGGAGTGATTAAGTATAATCTAAATTGGTTAGGTCACATGGTAACAGATACGCAATAGATTTTTCACGTATGCTTTGTTATCCGAATCGGGGTGATGGTCTCACATAGCACGTCGTACAACGTATACCTATTTTAGCTATTGTTTTTGCAGCAACTACATCTAAAATGTATTATGGATTGACGTACTTTCTTTACGTTTACTTTTTGAACATTTTTCTCTTTCTTATTTTCAATATTACTTAGTATATAGTATAGCGTAGTATACTGTCATGAGTATGACGAGTGCTAATTTGACCAGTGAAACGAGCGTTCACGAGTAAAGTAGGGCTGTGACAAGTGTAAGGAGTGCAATGAGTATAATCAGCGCGATGATTGACGCCTTTGACGAGTATTATGGGTGTAAGGGCTATGATCTGCGTTGCGATTATGTCACTCGTAAAACGCTCATCACGTGAGTTCATTTTGCTACTGTTGTTTATGAGGAAAAAATATATGAAAACGGTGCAAACACGTAGCCTAACAGCACTAATAAACTATAGACCGTCCAAACCTCCAAGTACAGCATGGGGCTTATGGGAATACTGTGCATGCTTGCCAGACTTATTATGTCTTAAGTTCGTTTACAATACCGGAGGTACAGTATGACAGATTTAGTTTTCACCTCAAAATAAATATATCGAAAGGAGTTACCACCCTTTTTCTCTATAAATCGATACTTGAACCGTATTTTACTAAAGAAGCGAAGTAGGTATGTGATTGTACATAGGGGTGGACATGCACAGATAATGGTTACATATATGGATTACCATTTACATGGGAGTCAAACTCCCCCAGTGTTTGCTTGATATGTCGGAGAAACCCCAGTAAATAATACCTTGAGACATTCGGTTAGGTGCAAATGGTAACGTTATGCTTTGCCTATAGAAAGAAGTTGCTTATAAACGCAGTAACAGTTTTATTAGAATTTTATTATAGGTACAATGTTTATTTCCATTATAATATAATATTTTTTGCACACCTGTTACAGCCATTATGTTGTTATTTTCAATTGTCACTTTTCGTAACCAAATTTTGTTAATTCTTTCATGTCCTTTAACATTAAACATCTTGTTATTCATTTCAATGTGACTTGTGCTTATACCGTTTCTATGGGATTTAATTCCTTTCTTAAGAGGAGTTAGTTTAATTTAATTTGTTTTACATTTAACGTCTTGGTCTAAAAAAATAAGGGATAAAATAAGGGTTATTTGTAGATTACTAAAGTTAGTAAAAGTTCATAAGAGCCCATACTGCTCTTAGAGGTTTGGATAGAGTATTGGCGGTCACCGCTGCCGTTGTTTCATGAAACGTGTAAATCATACGGTATGACGTCAGGCATTTTTCAAATGCTCTATGCTGGCCGATAACTTTGAATATTAATTACAGAAAATCTATGGCGTCATTCTCGCTAAATCATATTTTCTAGCATAACTGAACATTTTTATGTAATAAATGAAATACGTGCAAGTTGCTTATTGTTACAGCCATTGTCTGCCACTATGAATGTTAAAACGGTATATAGAGTAAAAAAAATAATAACACTGTTTAATGCTAAAGATAAAACAATTTTATGAATTAAGGTTTTTAGGAATAACAATATTATTTTACGTTGATTTATAAATAAATAAGTACCTAAAATTTAAAGCTGAAAATTATAAAATTGTATAACAGAAAAGTCCCTAATATAACAGATCAATTACATATTTTAAATGATATACGATATATCAAAACCAGTCCAATTAGTAAAGAATTCCTTAATTAGTCAAAATTGAGCTGTTTCTTATTAGGATTTTTTCTTTTCAATCAATCGGCAAATGTGTTTTGATGAGTATTCATTTGCTTTGTATAAAATGCTTCTAAGAATTCTAGAGTAATCTAGTGCTAAGGAACTACGAGGTTTCAACTCGTTAATCCACCTCGAAGGACCAAATTTTGTGTGAATTTTGTTTGTCGTGGTATTGCTACTTGGAACTGGTTTCATTAAGCTGTGTTTTAAAAAATACACAATACAAGTCATATATTTAATGTTTATTTAGGTTTATGCACGTGTTTATACGGATGCTCTTCTCTCGTATGAAAGATTAAAAAAAAACTTCCAACTTAATCCGCGAACGGCTTTATCGTTGTTATGAATCGTTTAACAATCCCGTATCAGAATCGTGACAAAAATAAACTGTCTAAATACGGAAGAAAATCGTGTCGATGGATGTGTGTGTGTAGTCGAGGTTAGTTTCAAGTTAATGTATCGACCTTTTAGCTTTTTAACATTCTAAAGTTGTCCCATCTTAATACAAAATCAGATTAACATTGAGAAATGTCCTTAATAAATATGTTATCATTAACACTTCAAACGTAATTAGAGTGAAATATAAAAATAAATATTATCATGTTAACTACACTTAACAATAGCAACTGTTTAATTGTTATGTTTGTGTATACAGAGATTTTTACAATTATAGATAAATTTCTTATCAGACGTAAGTGTAGGAGATATTAATAGAATTACGCTAACGTCTTTTTCTCGTAATTCCACAGTTATCAACAAGATTGTCATTAGTTTTAATGTCAACATGATGGAGCACCGTCACATTATTTTTTCAATTTTCTTGGAATGTATCGATAGTTTTTCAAAATAATTGTTTAATTTTTTAGGCCAGTTACCTAAACACATAACTTGATTTATAGTTGTACAAGGTGACGCTAAATGCCGATGATTATTTTCTCGTTATATTAAATTTCACGCTTTTATGATACGCTATTATGCAGAATAATTTATCTAGCAGCTATTTGTATCTTTTTTTATTTTTATGGTTTTTTAACAATATAATTCGTGTTATATTCTTTATTTATGGCGTTTCGACCTACACCTCCAAAGTTCGAATAATACGGTCAAAAACTAAATTCTGTAACTAATGTGTCAAAAAAGCTCGTTGCCATTTAAAATGTACGTCTAATTGTCTATGAAAACGACAGTGTTGTTATCTGTAGGCTTTGGAATAGAAAGACTACAATCCGTTGCGGTACATAATTATCATAAATAATTAATTTTATTAACGACCTTCTCTCTTCCTACTCTATTAAACCCCATTCCTTGAACGATTAAGAGAGAGTTTGTGTTCAAATTTTAACCTAAACGGTGTCATTTCAATTAAATTTCCTTTATTTTCCTGCGGTTTTAAAGATAATAATAATAGGAAACTACAATTATTTTTTTATCGCGCCAGAAATACAACTTAGGGAATATGTTATTTATTTTAAAATGGCGACGAAAAACTACGCTACAACGAAGATTATCCAGCAGCCGACGTTTTAAAAAAAGATTTTGATATCATATTCATAATAATGTAATAAACATATTAATACTAATAAAGAATTATATTATTTACTGTAAATATTCCCAATCTGTGTGTTGTGGTTCAATTTCTATAGCATTAAATAGATAATTTTCTTATTATCGAAGATAATAAAAAACCGCTCAAGTACCGGCGACCTCTTTTTTGTCCTTTAAGCTGTTAAATCAAGCACTTGGCATATTCAAATACATGTAGGTATTTAAAATCCGAGATATATTGATTCTGTAACTAAAATTACTACTACAGCGCACCGAAGCAAACAAGATAGTCGGAAAATATGTGAACTAGAAGAATTTTATTTGAAATACAGGGTGTCCCAAGATATTTGGACACATTTTGATCATGAATGCTGCCTAAACGGAAAACGATAGAAACGTGTAGTTTTCACTGGTGTACTTGATTTAGCCCAAAGTTTTATTTTAGCTATAAAATAATTTTTTCCCACGAATACAAGGTGTTTTAAAAAAATTGCCATTTTTTAAAGCGAAAATAATGAAGTTTTTTAAATATAACACCCTGTATATTTTGCTGTCATCTAGAAGATATAATCTTCTACTTTATAAAAATGTAAAATATGGTACTATTTACTCCAAAAACCAAAGAGTTATATAAGTTTATACAGGTACACCTACTGTATACACGTAGGTTAGATATACGTTTTACTGATTAATGCTTCTAAACCAAAAATTATAAAAATATGCCCTTGCTCGGATTCAAAGGGCTCTGGAAGAGGTCAATGACGTCACTGTAAAAAAAACTATTATGTAAGGTACTGTTGTCTAAATGTACTGGTTTTTGGAGTAAATAGTACCATATTATACATTTTTAGAAAGTAGAAGATTACATCTTCAAGATGACAGCAAAATATACAGGGTGTTATATTTAAAAAACTTCATTATTTTCGCTTTAAAAAATGGCAATTTTTTTAAAACACCTTGTATTCGTGGGGAAAAAATATTTTATAGCTAAAATAAAACTTTGGGCTAAATCAAGTACACCAGTGAAAACTACACGTTTCTATCGTTTTCCGTTTAGGCAGGATTCATGATCAAAATGTGTCCAAATATCTTGGGACACCCTGTATTTGAAGCGGCAAGATTTTAACCAATCACACAAAAATATTTATTTTTGTACATTCACAAATAAAATTTATACTTGACAGTATTGTTTGTAGTTGTGTGTTCATTTCTTTCTTATTGTGCGTTACTCATTAGTAAAATCCGCTTTTTTCAAAGCAATATTGCTAGTTGTATTTTTAAAAATAGGTATGTGTAAATATTTTAGCTAACATCTTATTTTTAATAAATTGTCTTTTAAGTTAGAAATATGGAACCTAAATCGAAGAAAAGTATTCATTCCGAAGCAAGAAACATTATTACTAATGTGATTGAATCCTTTGCTAGACAGAAAGCTGCTGGTGAATGGAGTTTTCCTTTGGAGAAGGCCAGCGAACTAGCTGCTGCTGCTGTCGGTAAATCGTTACCAACTATAATGAGAATTAGAAAGGAAAAGCAGTTATCTGAAAACCAGTTAATAAAATCACCTTCTAAAAAGAAACGAAACGGAGGATGAAACAAACTAGTTTTTGATGATTGTGACTTAAGCATTTTAAAAAGGACAGTTCAGGAAGTTCCAACAATAAAAGTATTGGTTGATAAAATGAAGGACAAAGTAAATTATGCTGGTGGGGAAGATACGCTTCGAAAGCAATTACTAAACGTAGGATTTAAATTTAAAAAATACCACAATAAAAGAAAATTATTGATGGAAAGCTACGATATCGTTGCTTGGCGTTCTCGCTACTTACGTAAGTTGCGAGAGAATAATGCTCTGGGGAAAACAAGAAACCGGCAACTTTTTTGGATGAAACCTATATGGTGTTAGCAAGTGTTGGTAATTTGAAGACCAGCTTGGACTATACCGAACCGATAGATCAGGTCAACGATACATTATTGTACACGCAGATGGTGCCTACAGATTTGTGAATAATGGGATGTTAATATTTAAATCCAAAAGAAATCAGGAGATTACGGTGACGATATGAACCATCATAATTGTATGCAGCGGGTGGAAAAACAATTAATTCCAAATTTACCACCTAATGGTATTGTTGTAATGGATAATGCGCCATACCATAGTGTGCAAATCAATAAACCCCAACCCAAACTGCACGAAACCAATATGTTCGTGATTGGTTTGAAAGCAATGGGGTTTCCACTACCAGTGAAATGCGTAAGGCTGAATTAATAACATTTGTTAAGGTACAGAATCAAGCTAAGCGATATTATGTTGACGATTTGTTGAAGAACCACGGCCACACTGTAGTACGCTTACCACCCTATCATTGCGACTTAAATCCTATCGAGTTGATATGGAGTATGGCAAAACACAAGGTGGCAATGCATAACGTCGATCAAAGTGGCCTTCAAATAGAAAATTTAGTGCGAACAGCCTTTGCCGAAATAAGCCAATCAGATTGGGAAAACATTGCACACACGTCGATCATATAGCCGAAGAAATGTGGCAGCGAGACGGATTGATGGATCAAGAAGTTGAAAAATTGATTATCATAATTAATACTAGGCTATCTGACGATGACGAAGAAGTTTCGGACTTTGAATTTATAATCTTTGCTTGGCATTTTGTAATAACATATTTTTTTTTGTATTTGTGGGCCGAGATCTCGACACAAACGTATTATGCAGTTTTTTAAATTTTGTAATAACATACATAATTTTTGAATTTCTTATTTTGTAATAACATGTTATGCATTGTTTAATATATAGACTTATTTTGTAATAACGTTTATTAAATTTAATGGCTTCATTTGTAGTGGATAATTATTTGGCATCAACAACGTCTTTATTAATTCCATCTACCGTAAGAGCGTATGAAATCAAACTTTACTTCCAGAAATTTAAAATTTTATAATAAAAATTACATTTATTTAACAGTTACAGTATAATGGATTAAACATTTTTTAATTTGGGATTTTTAACTCTAAATTATTAACTGGTCTTGACTAATGTTTTCAATCACAGCTCTAGTTGCATTCTTTAAAAATACTGGGCCTAGTATACACCTTCTGGACATGGTTACATATATACCAATTTCTGTAGGATGTAATGGATCTTGTATAAATTCACCAGGAGCCTCATCAGACCAAACCGTATATTGTATTTTATGACATGTAACCCGTTAGATAAAACCACGCTTCATCACTAAAAAAATTACATATCTAGCATTTTGTCATTCCTCAAATTCTTATTAAACCACAGGTGTTGTTCATGTGTGTCTCATAATCAGGCATTATAGTTATTTAGTATGGACGGTAATGTAACTTTTGTTTAAGTGCTTTTCGACACATTCCATAACAAGCCTAAAATGCATAAAATAATTAATTGTTGTCACAGTAAAAATAATAATTAAAAGTTTGCACCTGTTATAATTGCCATACATTTTGTAGGAATACGTTCTGTGCACACTCGTATATCAACCACATTTTCAGTTAAAACAGACTACATATGTACATATGATTTACCCTTGTCAACACTGCCTGTACTTCGAAACTGAATAATTCCATTCACCATTTTCATTCTGCTGCCTATTTCGAAAATAAGATTCCAACATAAATTGGTTTTCTTGCAGAGAGTAGGACATTGCTTAATCTAAATCGTTTATAATTAGGTTTTTTGTTTATGCTGTACTTACTTATGTTAAACGTTTTTGTAAACAATGAATCTTAAGAAAGACGGATTAAACAATAATATTAAAGAAAATAAACGAATAATAATAGCTCCCAATTCTGTAATGCATTACGCTAAAAATGTCAAATACAAGCTGTTAATTTAATGGTATGGACTAAAGTTTTGATATTTCTAGTAGAAAATAATATCGTCTGGACATCTATTTATGCTCTCTACGTATTTACTTGTGTTGCGGTTCAAGAACCAATTTTCAAATATTTAAATTTACCTCCAAAATACTTCTTAACCTGAATGTACTCTTAAAAAGACGGCAGCGCTAGTTCCGCCCTCTCAGCTATCATGTTTGCTTCGGTCAACTGTACAACACTAACAGAACATACAGGATTTCCCAACGAAAAATTGACCCCGCCCCCTTACAATAAAAAAACCGAAATATATTTCAAAATTCGCCGAGACTCGTCGATATTTGTTCTTGGGGGAGCTTTTTGAATAGTCAAGCCAACTCAATATGTCCATCCCCCCACCCTAGCAACGCCAACTTTAAAATTTCAAATCCAACCATCCCACTTGTGACACATCATTTTAAAGCCCTTTTCATTGCGAATACAGTGATGCATCGTTTTTAGAATTCGGTTGAGATTTGACAGAATTATTGGCGAAAAACGGAAAGTTCACAAACCAACGTACTCGTTGTAATTTATACACGAATGTACTACACACGACCTCATCAGCTCTTTTTTAATGATATGTCGATTAATTTACAAAACAAGTCTCAAATAAAAAAGCTTCAGCAAATAATAAACAAGATCTATTTAATATATTGCTCAAAATGACCACCGTTAACTTGCATACAACAATGCAGCCTGTTTCCAAATTCTGTTCGAACATTACTCAAGACAGACGCTGTTATTAATCGACATTTTTCTACAATTCTCTGACGTAGCACTTCTAGTGTTTCAGGCTGCGTGGCGTACACTCGTGAATTTAAACGGCCCCACAGGAAAAAGTCCAAAGAGGATAGACCCGGAGATCTTGGTGGCCATTCGACGGTACCTCTTCTGCCAAGTCAATGCTCCGGGAAATGGTAATCAAAAAATTGCCGCACAGCAACAGCATGGGGGGTGCTCTATCTTGTTGGAAAGTTATTTCATTTTTCTATTAAATTGTCGTCACTTTTCAACAACTCTGTTATCATAGGATTAATTGTACCATTCAATAATTCTATTCTAAATAGGTATTTCCATTGAGATTACCTTAACGAAAAATGGTCCAACAATATGGTTGCCCAAACATTCAATTTTTCAGGAGTCTGAGAATGAAATTCCCTGATTAAATGAGGATTAATATCACTCCAGTAACGACAATTCTGTCTAATTCACTTCTCCATTCAACATAAATGTGCATTCGTCGGAGAACCATGTATTGTAAAGAAGATGTAACTCTTGAACCAGCATTATCTTAAATGGATGAAACTTATATTTTTTTCAAAATTCGATCAACACTGGAACGGGATACGCCAGAAGCTTGAGACACAGCTTTAATCGACTGCTTATTGTCCAACACTGCCACTTCAATTGCTTCATTTCGAACTGGGCCAATTACTTCATGTTTCTTGTTTAAAACCGAACCCGTTGTAACGAACTTGCCCTTCAGTTGTTTAACGCACTGGTGGCTTAGGTTTTTTTTCTGGATGATTCGCGTTGAAAATTCGTGCTGTAGCTTCATCGAAATCATGATTTCGATAATAAATTGCAACAATTTCTACCCTTTCCGCGATAGGATAAACCATTTCTAAAACACGTTTACACTTTCAAAAACATGTTGAAACTAACAGTGCCGTGTTCACAAGCAAAAGGCATTGTCTTTTTTGACAGTGACGTTTTGTTATTTTAAAAAGAGATAATGTTTGAATTCGTATAAACTTTTCTTTGTTTTGTTTCAGCTTTTTTATTTGTGACTTTTTTATATCGACACTTCATTAAAAAATATCTGGGGTGAAACACCACACGACCTTCCAACCTACAAAATGGAAATTAAAAGAAATGAAATAGTTTTAATAACATTTTTTTAAGGATAACTATGCAACATCTTTTATAAGAAGCTAATAATCGTTTAAAACTTCATGACTGAGGTTAATAGACATCTAGATGCTAACGTAAATTTAAAAAAATAAAATAATTTTGTAGCGTCCCTCAGGTACCCTTTCTTGAAAAGTATAATTTGAACTTATTTGCAATAATGCAAATTCAAGAACAAAACAATTGCTAAGTGATTTATCTTGACTTGACTGACAATAATGTTACTATTACTCTTATTAATTGCCTGCCTTACATTGACTTTCCTGGTAATAATTAAAACATTAGAATTTATTTACAAGCCTGATATTTAGTTGTTCGCAAACCTCAAATCTGATCAAACTCAGTGGCCGTCTAGTGGTAGCTACGTTGTGTTATCTAAATTAGATGGGCTGGATGAGGTAAGTGTTGCATCATGAAGGGCAGGTAAAAAAATGAAACTACTCAAATTAAAATCAACGAGCTTGGCGCAGCGGTGGTTCAGCCCGTTAATGTACGATTGTGGGAAAGAACCACCAATAAAACTTACTTTATTCATAAATAAGTAATTGCACGAGTACATTATTAAATCAAATAACAAAAAAAAAAAACAAAAACAAAGAGGGTTAAATACATAACAAAACACCATTAAATCAGGTTTAAGTGCGTACAAAATTATAACATTAAGAGAAAATGAATAAAAAAAGCAATTTCGTTATACCGAAACACAATAAAAAAACACATGTTGTCACATTCACAATTGGGTCATAAATAATCAAATAAAAAAAATCATAATAACAATCGTATACCAAACATGTGGCCCTTTAAAACCAATGATGCCGGACTTTAAGTAAATAAGCACATAAAATAGTAAACCAAATTACGGTACATATAAAATACATCAACAATAAAATTGCACAGGTGATAATAAGGTAAAGGAAAGGACAGAAGAAAACAGACAAGGAATTTACACGTACCCAATAGTTTAGTGACCACCAAAGCACAAAATACATAAATAAAATTACAATAAATCACATACAAAGAGAAATCAGTTCGCAAGCAAATAATTCTATTTAAACAAACTGGTAAAAACTCATTAAAACAAAGCCTTACAAGGGTAAGTTATAAATAACACCGTGACCGATATATAAATTTGGGTGCGTTAGAAAAATACAGTGCTCCTCTCTCAGGTTACAATTCGAGGTGTTTAATGGTCTGGCCCGGAAGTGTGTACCTACTTGGCAATTGACTTTGACAATTAGTAACTAAAGCGGTATCCTGTACCCGTTCACCAACCAACCTCTACACAAATGTAAATATAAACAACAAACAGCAATGCTAATTCGCACAAATACCAGAGTGAAGGAGCCCGGTACTGTCCTTTATTTTAGCGGATTTCCGCTTACTGATCCCACGTACGAATGAGATACCTTCGCAAGGCAATGTTTGATTCTCTTAATACGTTACATGGGCTGGTAAAATGATTGGCTGCGAGCTTTCATTTATATAAAAATACATACGTACACTAGAATAAATATTCCCTTAATTGATCACAGACACAAATCGTTAACATACGCGGTTTAACCCCGAAACAAAAGACAACTTAGTGTTGGCGAATTCAAAAGAAAAATCTACACCCAAGAATTATTTAAAGACGAACGGTTTACAATGAAGGTATTTAATTAACCCACAAATCGATCTGGCTCGATTGACACTCTAACTGTAACTCCCTTCCCCCGATTTCAAATCTAACTACTTTTACTCCCGCAATCAACCCCCATTTTTCAAAAGTAATATAAAAAGCAAGAAACATTAATTTACGTTGGAACAGTTTCATATTAATTGTTGCACATCTTAATTTTAAAAATATGTATTCGTCCGTAACAGCCCTATATTTCTCTCTAGAGTTTCCAAGTAACAAACAAAGATATTTTTTTATTGCGGTCTGTACCGACACAATTACTTATTAAGCTAGTGACATTTTTCCATTAAGAATTGGCTCATAAGAAATTCCAATGATTCGTTATGCCCTTTCAGTAAAGCATTTTTAAGCGTGCACCTGCTACTCACCCCCCAACATGTGTTTTACAACCCTAGACAAATACTAGTTACAAACAACCCCACATTCCTTACATAAACAATTTTTAGGATAACTATGCAACCTCTTTTTTATACGTTCATAACGAAAACAGGGTTTAGAAATTTTTTTGCCGCTAAATTACGCGTCATATCAAAAAATTGCATAGAACATAATTAATCACTATGTTTAAGGTGTATAGCCAGGTATTTTTATATCTTTGAAATATGCAGCTGTTTCAGAAATATTTGATAAAAACAAAAAACTGCCCCTAATAAACCCTCCTCGCCGCTGCTGGATTTCTTCCAAAATCTAATCAGCGCTAAGCTAAATGAGAACAAGTTTAAATACGACATTTTAAGCACGTAGGTATTTTCGTTCTAGAGTTATCGTGGATACTAACATACATCCATTCACATAAGTCGATTTAGCGATAGTGGAAAAAAAACATACGTATGTACGTTTGGAAGGTAATAGGTGATGAGGTCGTGTGTAGTACATAAAACACTTAAAAAGAAACAGGGCATTTGTTGGTTTGTGAAACAGAAACCGAATGAACATAACTTAGACTTGTATTCGTAACAAAGCATTTTAAATAAAAAAGGTAGGTAAAATCCTAGTGATGTTAATACCATTTCAAATTAAAAACATATGTAAACAATAAAATCAGTCTGGTAATTACAAGGTAAGGTAGGGTAATTAAACGTTCTCAATCAAAGCCTTCCGATTAAAATGTTTTCCTCAACGTATTTCAATTAAATTTTGTAACTACTCAAATTCCATTGATTCTCTTTTTTTTATTGTTTTGGAACAAAGGCTGCAACAGAAGATGGTAATTGGAACTTAATTCCAAAACAAATTCTCTGTTTGAATTCCAGACATAAATAATGTCGCATTGCCAGTAAATAAACACTGTATGTAACCATTAGGATTACCACCTGGTATATCAGTTAAAGATGGACAAGGCACCAACGAATAAGCTCATTTAAGATGAAAAACTTGCTAAAGTATTGTTTGAATAAAGAATCTGTAATAGAAGAAAAAATTAGGAATGTATGGTCGTGTGTGTTTTCATACGGGAAAAGAGGGAACGAAATCAGATGAAATTCAAGCAAATGATAGGAAACGGTAGAAACAAAAATGTAATATAATTCCAGATATAAATAGACGAAATGTAGCCTTTTTATGAAAAACAAAAATCCGTATAGTTTACAAGTGAAAACACAAACGGAAAAGGCACTAACGGATAAACTTATTAACAATGAAGTACTTGCTAACATATCTATAGCTTGAAGCAAGAATCTATAATAAAAGAAATAATTAGGAATGCATGGTCATATGTGAGATTAAACTAATATACTCAAAAGATTTATTTTAAATAAATCCAAAGTATTTTACTTAAATATTGTAACTTAAAAAAATTTCAGTTAAAATACTTCAAAATAGCTTGTGAAAACATTAATCTCATAAAGGATATTTTCAAGTATTCGTAACGAGATTACTACAAAAATTAATACTGAAAAGTACCAAAATCACAATATAGATTACTGCACAAAAAAAATAACGCTGATAGCAAAAAAAAATTAGAAACAGAAAAACAAACAAACATACTACTGCCAATAATTCAAAAATAACCTATGATTCTTAATGATTCTAAACAAACATCAATCATTATTGGCGAATATGTGTTAAAGAAATTAACAAAATTTGACAAACGTCCGCGTTATTCAACAAACCCACATAGAATAAAATGTGGTTATCCTTTATCCGGTATTGATGTCAACTTAAAAATTTATAATGGTCGCATTCATTGATTTCTCTATAAAGTTTTTAAGGAAGCAATTAATCGAACCGTAACACGTTTTCCTCTTCTGTCCGGATTTCAAAATGTAAATGGTGGTTTTGTAAATATCTTTTAATAATCTACAACGTTTCTTATAGCTTTTTTTGCAAAAATATGTAACACTAAATAATTCATGGAATCTATATTATTTTGGAAAAAAAGTTGTAACACAAGATGGTAATTGGAGCTGAATTACAAAATACTTAATACTTCTGTGGTTTGACATTGCCGGTAAATAAACACTGTACATAACCATTAGATTACCAACTGGTATATCAGTTAAAGATGTACAAGGCACCCACAAATAAACTGATTAAAGCTAATAAATACATGCTAATGTATTTTTTGAATCAAGAATTTATAATAAAAGAAACCATGACGAGTTTATGGTTATATGTCCTACTGTCTGAGGAAAACAGATGAAAGTGCAAGACAATGACAGGAAATAGTAGACAAAAATCGAACAGGGACACGTTCTACTCCATCTCCTACGGCTAAAACAGACATCCCAGGAAAAAAGTGCTAGAAATATCACAAGTGTAAGAAGTTTACGTGTGTGAAGTTAGCACCCCGACAAAGAGTTCCAATACTTCTGATTAGAGTTCTAGGTTTCTTTTAAAGAGTTTAGAAGTACTTTATAAAAAATAACTGCACATCGAAAATCGAGATCCAGTAGTTCTGACTAGCTAAATTACTATATTTGGCAAAGTTCTAGAGTTCCTGATATGAAAAAATTTTCGTTTGAAGATTAAAAAAAATTAAAAATTTTTGAAAATTCAATTTTGACATGCAATAATTCCAATCAATTTTTGATGTTCTTTTATTCATTCCCAAGAGTTCTCGCTAAAAAAAAAAAATTATAATCAAAAATGAAAAAGAAAATGTTTACAAAAAATATTTTAAAGAGTTCTAATAGTTCTCGTAACAGATTTGGATAGTATTCGAAAAATTCTGAAAGGAATTCTAATGATCGAAAGCGATCCGATTAATATTTATAGAATTATTCGACTTTAAAAAATTGCATAGCTTAAATTGACGATAAATATTTTGAAAAGTGCCAATAGTTCCAAAATAATTCTCGACATGCACAATACCTTTCCAAAGAGTTTCGATGTTAAAATTAATTGTATAAATTTTTAAAAAATGAATTTATCCGAAAAATGGGCTATTTATTCTAATTATCTAATTAATGTTTGTCATCAGAACTCTTTGGAAAGGCATTGTGTATCTCTGAACTATACTAGAATTGTTTTAGAATAATCAGAACTCTTGAAAATCGACCAGCGTCTCATCTATATTCTCGTAAATTTTTAAAGTATCGATGAACAATATTTTGAAGGGTTCCAATAGTTCCCACAGTAGATTTGGATGGTACTCAGAAAGTTATAAAAGAAATTCTAATGACTGAAAGCAATCCGATCAATAATTAATGTGTTACACAAAAAAAATTAGATTTAGCACCAAAGATAAAGACTTAGAATCATTAAAAAATAATTTTTTTTCATAGTAGTTTTGAGCTGTTTCAGTGAAAATAATGTTTCAATTATTAAACATATATTTTATGAAAATATCTGGTGTGGAACTCCACACGACCTTCCAACCTACAAAATGGAAATGAAAAGAAATGAAATAACTTTAATAAGGTTTTTCTTAGGAATAATTATGCAACCTCTTTTATAATAAGTTCATTACGAAAATAGGCAGCATTGTAAAGTAAGTAAGTAAATTTATTCCATCCGTCGTACATAAACATTAAGTAACGTAACAGAGAATCTTAACATATGGAAAATTATGTATGTATACAATACAACGAAGCCAACGGCGAGGCGTAATGGAAAGTGCGGATTTAATTTTACATTGGAAGGGAAGTAAATTACTAAAATGCGCAAGTACATTTAATAGTACTATTTGAGTTTAATTTAGTGATCTGTTAACACAAAGGAACTCGTTCACATTGTAGAATATGTTTACGCTGAGAAATTTTTTCGAACGTGACTTAAATTGTGCCTTAGTAATAGCATGAGATATTACCGTTGGTAGATTATTAAAAATTTGTATACCGATATAGAGTACAGCTTTTCTATTTAGATTTAGTTTGTAATCTGGCGGGATTAGACCGTGTCTGTGCTGAGCACCTACTGTAGCGATGTACATCTGTTGATGTATTAAATTTATGTTGATTAATGAAAATAATTTGGTTAAAGTTAGAATTCTGTACTTTAAGAAGAAAGGCCTGCAAGATTCCCTAAGATTGATGTCAAATAAGATGCGTAGTGCTCTTTTTTGAATTATAAATGTCGAATTAGCCAATGGTGAGTTACCCCAGAACTCAACTCCATATTGTAGAATTGAGTGGGAGTAGCTATAGTAGACAGTGATTGCTGCTTTTAATCCAATTGTTTTTTTGATATGAGATAATGTGTAGACCGCTTTGCATAGTTTATTGTTCAGATATTCTATTTGTGCCGACCACTTGAGATTATCTATCCAGATCTTCAGAAGTTTGACAGCATACACAAATTCAATACTAACATTATCTGTAAGTTGTAGCGTATTACATTCCGTTTTATTTTTTTCTATATTACTTCGAAAGTTTATTATTTGTGTTTTTGTGCAATTGCAAACTAAGTTGTTCGCTGTGAACCATCGTTTTATGTCAAGTATAATATTCTTTGTTTGTAACAGTTGCTCGTTAATGTTGGAATGTTATGAAACTGGTGTCGTCAGCAAACAATGAGAATCGTATAGATGGAAAGCTAAACGTCAGGTCATTTATGTAGATTAAGAAAAGCAGTGGCCCTAGAACTGAACCTTGGGGTACTCCAAGTGTCGAGTTCTTTACTGACGACCTAGCACTTTTTAATTCATTATTCATGCGATAATTAATACGGCAGTATTGTTGTCTCTCTTACAAGAAAGATTGAAACCATTTAATTGTGTTACCTCTAACACCATAAAATTGTAATTTTTTAAGTATGATGTCATGCCGAACACAGTCAAAGGCTGTAGATAGGTCACAGAAGATTGCAAATGTAGATCCCTTCTTCTCCAATATTGAATGTATATTTGACAAGAGTTGTAATGTAGCATCAGTAGTGTCTCGGTTCTCTCTGAACCCGAATTGAAAACTTGAAAAGAAATGATTAATTTCGAAGTAACGTACTAATTAGTAGTAGTAGTAGTAAAAACAAAGTCAAACAGACGTTTAAAACTTCACATCAAACAGAGGTTAATAGACATCTAGATGCTAACTTAAAAAATTAAAAGAAATGAAATAATTTTAATTATAATTTTTACCTTATATACCTTTTACCTTATATGTAGGTATAGAAGGTTATGCAATCGACTTTTTTTCACTATCGCTAAATCGACTTATTAGCTCATTTGACAGCTTTTGGCCAAGTTTCGCCAAGGGCCATGATGTCTGGATGCGTGTTTGTGTTTGTGTGAATGTATATTAGTTAAAATTTTGTATTTAAGCTTGTTTTCATTTGGCTAGAAGCTGATTACATTTTGGGAGAAATCCAGAGGCGGAGAGGAGGGGGTATTAGGGCCAGTTTTTGTTTTTTTTTCCAAATATTTCTAACAGCTGCATATTTCAAAGATAATACATACCCAAATGCATATTATAATATCGATTAATTATCTTCTGTGCGGTTTTTTGATAGCACGCGTAATTTAAGTGTTAGTTGAAATTTTTTTCAATATCTGAATAATGATTAATTTTATAAGAAAAAGTGTAGACATATTTTTTAAAGAAAATTTAATTTTACAGAACTTTTCTTTATGAAGTTTCTTAATATAACGTAGGGTAAGTCTAAAAAGTAATTAAATATGAACGAAAATGGTTAAACTCTATTAGTGATATAGAAGTGGGCGGCTTTG
This sequence comes from Vesta saturnalis, assembly GCA_036346205.1. Classification (NCBI taxonomy): domain Eukaryota; kingdom Metazoa; phylum Arthropoda; class Insecta; order Coleoptera; family Lampyridae; genus Vesta; species Vesta saturnalis. The sequence continues at coordinate 8,148,831 of JARFJB010000218.1, forward strand.
GAATTTTTTTTCAAGTTAACATGTATTTATGTCTATTAATCTCTATCTGACAAGAAGTTTTATACGTTATTCTTTTTGTTGTTACAATGTTGCCTGTTTTCGTTATGAACGTATAAGAAAGAGATTGCATAGTTATCCTAAAAAAATTATAATTAATATTATCATAGAGGGAGAGAAATACATGATTTTTACTGAGATGCAGTTTGCAGCATGAGGGCGAAGCCCAAGGGCTACAAAACATCTCTCCTGAGATGTATATATTATTTTTTGCAAAAGCGGAAACACAAAAACACGGAAAATTAATAAATTTAGTAATAGTTTCGTCAAATCCGTATGTTTTTTGGAATTCGTGCCTTGACAACCATACCTAGTTTCAGAAAGTTGTTTTCAAAAAAACTGAAAATTGTAAATAATTTCAATAATCGTGGGCCTGTATCATTTACTGTAAATGCAAATAAATAAGTTAGTTCTTTATTTCTTGTGTTTTTATTTGTACTCACTATTTGAAACTGTCAAAACATAAAATAAACTTCTTGGGAGATAATGTGACATATTAGGTCCCTAGGGAGAAAATGTTCCACTTCTGTCACGATTTTGGCAGCAAACAAACTTCTACTTCCGCTTTCACAAATAATTATTACATTTCTTATAATTTTTTAAGTTAGCATCTAGATGTCCATTAACCCTTGTCTGATATGAAGTTTTATACGTCTGTTTGACAGATTTTGTTTTTACAATGTTGCCTATTTTCGTAATGAACTTATTGTAAAAGAAGTTGCAAATTATCCTAATAAAACTGCTATTAAAATTATTATTATTTCTTTTAATTTGGATTTTGTATTTTCATAAAAATTATTTACACTGAAACAGGTTAAAACTTCTATGAAAAAAAAATTGTTTTTTAGTGATTCTGTCTTTGATGCCAAATCTAATTTTTTTTTTGTGTAACATATTAATTATTGATTGGATTTCTTTCAGTCATTAGAATTTCTTTTATAACTTTCTGAGTATTATCCAAATCTACTGTGGGAACTATAACCCTTCAAAATATTATTCTTCGATACTTTGAAAATTTACGAGAATATAGATGAGACGCCGGTCGATTTTCAAGAGTTCTGATTATTCTAAAACAATTCTCGTATAGTTTGGAGCATACACAATGCCTTTCAAATCATATAATTAATTAATGAATATACAATTGCTTATTACGTATTTTGACTATGAATGTTAACATATGTATATGAATAGTAAAGATAATAACAATTTATATAAGTTAAGTAATAAACAATTAATGTTTAGATAAAAAAATATTTTACTGATTAAAATTAAAATAAAATTATAATGAAATTATTAATTATACATTAAATCTAATTAAAGTAATTATAATTTAAAGAAAACTATATAAAATCATTCTAATAATTTAAATAGTTTTGATAGTATCTTATATCAATTTAAAGTATTCATATAGTCAATTGTGATATCTAGATTCTGTATCTAATCTAAATGAGATTCTAATGTAGCATAAGACATTTAGGTTTGTTAATCTAGATTTGTAATTTTATGGTATCGGTTAATGCGTTTTCCATAAAGCTATATTTTAATTTGCATTAGTTTAATGAATGTTTATAGGTATCCTAAATATAAAGTCTAATAATGTTAATATGCACGTGTTGAGATCGCTTTTTAATTTAAATCGTATTAATCAACGTACTAGAATCTAATGTATAAACTCAAAGAAAATCTTAGGATGTTAATGTAGTCGAGGTGTTTCAATAAGTATACTTTTTAATTTAAGTTGTCATTTATACATAATTCAGATATTAAATTATAATAATTGTACCTTTTATATTACAGTTAAATTCAACGTAATAATAAGATAATATTTATTTAATAATTAAAATACAATGTTTAATTTTATAGTGTAACAGAGATTTTATTATAATTACAATTGAATTTATCAACGTAATGTAAAATTATATTACATATAACGCTTTTTCGATAATTACATATCAACATGATTGTTAATGTATATTTAATGTCAATGTATGTTATTCTTTCATTTAATTTCAATTTAGATACCAAACAATTAACATATTTAATGTTTACAGTACCTAAATCGTGATTATTTCTCGTATTAAAACGCTTTATTAGCTATATGAGAATTTATATTAGAAGTATTATTTTTATATTTATGTTTACAATAAATTACTGTATTTATTTTTTTATCTTTCGAATTAACTAATTTCAAATGTTGCATAATCTAAGTCAAAACTATGTGTTAATATTTAAAAAGCTCGTTCATTAAAATTTTTAATTTTTGCCTTTAATCACTAGTTATGAACTAATATTTTGCGACATAAATCATTGTCAATAATATACTTATTCTAATTATTACCTTTTTTCCGACTTAAAAAATTTTCAATTACAAGTCATAATAATTTAATTTATATTAAAGGTTTATAAACTAAATATTTATCAGTTTTAAGAAAATGATAATTATTTAGTAATAATTTACATATTAAACGAATATCAATTATTTTATCAAGCATTAAAAATTTATATCGATTATTAAAAATTATACATATTAATATCTAGTTAATAATTCTATATAAATTATGATATTATCTAATTTCATTCGTATGATAAAGTAAGCAAAAATTTTTAATTGTAAAAAGTAATGCCATTTGAAATAGCTGTTAATAAGACATTAGTGTATTAATCACTAGGTATTAAATGAAAGTTTATTGTTATGTACAAATAATATCTAGATAAAATATTCACGATTACAAGTTTATTTTAAAGGAATAAAATTTTAAATTAACATTGTGTCATAATTTACACTAAAGTTCTATAAAATGTAAATATGGTATATACTTATAGCAAAGTTTATTAAGTATATTAGAACTAATTATTCACGTACGGTGTTTTAAATGCCATTTAAATGCTTTAATAAATGTTAAAATAACACTCAGTGTAATATTGAAGTATGTACTGTACTTTTATAATAATGTTTAAATATGATATATTCATACCAAATATAAATTTATATAAATATACAATTACATCTAGTATAACGAATTAATACTGTATTATGTAAAAATTTCTATTCAAACTGGAATATAAATATCACGTATCGAAGGATTTGTAAAGTAGTAAATTCTTGGAAACAATATGAAAGTAAGTTCTATTCAAGTACAATTATTATTGTACACTTCACTTATTTTAATAGAAGTATTTTACAATACAGCAAAATATCATTTATATTGTAATTATAAATCCTTTAATACAATTGCTATGTTTTAATAATTTATTTAGGCACATTATAAAATACTTTGTCAAAATATTGGACACCTGAAAAAAGTTTTTAATCAGATTTAGTAACATTTTAATAATTTTTGACAATTTGATGCAGAATGTCAATACAAATGATTTTATTGACATAGAAATTCACTATTACTGATTGCTAGTAAATTTTTATTTTATTGAGAATCTCAAATAAAGTGTTTTAAATTGAATTAAATTAAAAAAGATATTAAAACATTTACTAAATATTTAATGAACTTTTAAGAAGAAATGCTATCGATAGAAGATTTTTAAAGGACATAGGAACTTCAACAATATAAGTAATTTATAAAGGCTAAATATTATAAGAATATTCAGAACACAACGATACATAGTTGATTTATCGTTAGATAATCATGAAAGGAATATAGAAACAATATTGTACTGAATCGAGTTGAAAATCAAGTAAAAGGAAATGAGCTTGAAAACACTAGTTAAGATTGTACATAAGAATTATGAAGTAATTTGATATAGTCCAGATATACGTAGATTTGAAAAAATGTACTAAGTGAAAAATTAATCTTTTAAGAAACGGTTGCAGTATGCATTAGCTAAATGGAAAAAATCCAATAAAACCAATATTGTGAATGATGTTTAATGCGATAATAGTAATTCAAGAAATCAACTCGGAAACAATAACTTCTATTTTGTAAGCAGGGTATTACATTGAATTAAGCATTATACCACCATACGTTGTTAAGCATATCAGATAACCAACAGCGAATTGGATATTGTTAAGAAATGGCCACAATGAATAAGGATTACATATCGATGAAAATTTGTATGGCGTTGGAATAACCATAATTACTTACAGTCATTATGCAAAGGCTTACAAGGAATTAGTAATGCAAAAATGAATCATATGGAAAGTGACGAACAATGATTTATCAAAAATTTGCAGGATTTGAATAATACATTGAAATTGCAACTCGAAAAATTATGCGTTCGATGTGAAGAAATCATTAATTTACTAATTTGATTACATTTATATATGTTAATAATAGTGAGTGAACTGAATTAAATCTTTTGGCAAGTGATAAACTTTTTATTGCGATACCGTAAATGAATTAATTTTAATAATAAATTGTTAAATAATTATTAAAAGTTATAAGTTAAGTTATGTAAGACAGTTAAAATTATTTTTGATTAAATATTGGCTTTAAGTTCTCAAAGTTAGTTAATTAAATACTTGGCTTAATAAAATTATTAGAATTAATAATTTGTGGTGAAATTACTTGAAATTACAAATTATAATCGATAATGATTTTATAATCATTAACTGAATACTACAGTTAATACATGACTTAGATTACATTCTAAATTTATGTATAAGTTTGTTATGGTATCAATCTTTTGGTATTATATGGACTAGTAATAACTTCTAGACAAATATATCAATTTACTGCTAAAATTCAATAAAAAATTAATATTTGACCTAGATTATGTATTATAGAATTAACTTTTGATTTTAATCAGGCTTGCAATTTATTACAAGCTAAGTATTTTAAATGTTTACATTATAACATGCATATTAAATGCAATAATTATTAGATTGTTCATTTGTAAAATTCACTAAAAAATTCAGTAAATTCTCAATGAATATATTGTCATCTTATGAAACATTAATTCAATAATTTTCATATGCTCACTATAAATATTGTAACGATAATTGTTCACCAACATTGCTAATCATAAACAAAATAGTATTGCTCAACTATAAATATGTTATTTGTAGAGTGAATTAATAAAGGTTTTACTATTCAGTAAAAATTGTCTGAAGCTTGTAATCAATTACTAGAAGTTAATTAATTAAGAATAAAAATACTAAATAATTACTGCATCATTTGTTAATTATTTGTGCTTAAGACACTATTTCATACTAATACTCTGAATATTTCTACCTGTAACCTTGGTATAGAACATGGTATTCCATAATATCTCTCTAAACTCAAAATGATACATTCGCACACTAAATTGGTATTGTCGAAATATTGAAATCAAATTTAATTGAGTTCTAATAAACAACTTAATTGCACTCTCACTTCCAAGTTTGAAATATAAAACCATGCATAATAAACGATATTAAATCATAATTCAATCATGGAAGATTCAAATCGTTAGATGAATTTATGGATGATAAGTTATATTTTTAAAATATTCGTTGATTTAAACAGTTTATTGAGCCAGATTCAAAAAATACGTTATTTCAAATTCTAAAACTTACAAATCACTAATCTGATTAATTTATCAAAGAGCCAACGTAACTTCGCATTACAATTGCTTTCAATCTATTCAACTAAACTCAGAAAAGCTTTTCCAAATTTTAACCCTCATTCAGAGTATTTGCTCAACAATTCCGAGTATCGCAATTCCGTCAAGCTGGGGAACTTGTAGTTAAATCAATAATTTCCAATAACAACTGTTAATATCAAATTCCCAATCAACATTGGGAATGTATTTAAAGCCTTCAAGAATAGTGTATTGAGTTTTAAATTCGTATTAATTTCAGATCTTTGGAATTGATTAAAATTAATATACTTATATAACTTCTATTCCATTGTACATTACACAATACAAATGTCCATTATTTGAGAATCATTATTAAAAAGTTACACAATACAATCTATATTAATTATTTCAACTAATCCTGATAACACAGTTTGTCCCTAAACTTGAAACATTACTAATGAGACTTATTTCAAATGACATTATCTAACCATGCATACTTATGTGTAACTAATCAGATTTTAATTTAAGCACGGAAGCTTAGAACCTGATTTTGCTGTTGATACTCTAACATGCCTCAAATCATTTTCGATAATGGAACATTATTAGTTTCCGTTAAAATTAACTCAAACAGTTTGACGAGTATTTCAACATTGTTTAAGGACTTTTTCTATTATTGACTTTTGAAACTACTTCGTGTTTACAGCTTCATGTACTATTTGATTACTAAATTTGTAAAAGTTACCTTCGATAAAATATTAACTATGTTTCACATTAATTTATTTGACTACATGAAATTTTGAAAATAGTTTAATCTCATAACTGAAATTGAATAACTTCTTTATAATTTTAAGATTGGAAATCGATTCTTATAAACTTAACTTAATTAAGGTTATTTAGAATGAATGCTAATTAAATTTAAGAAACATAACTTACTTACAGAAATTTTAAAAATATGACTTTTAATATCATGCTAATTCTAAGAATTAACATATAATTTAGCTCCTCATTCTTATTGCATTACTAATTCTTATAAAAAACAGTCTAGTAAACTTTAATTGGTTTAATCTACTAGTGGCTTGATATGTATCTTGAATAATTCTACTGAATCTATTTAATAATTAACGTGATTTACCTGTTAGGGATTAAAGAACCAAACTTCACTTATTAAAATTTAACTGCCAGATTTCATAAACAATGTAGGTAATGACATAAGATAAAAAAGTAATCGTCAAATATACAAGACTTGTTTAGCTTTATTACACTTTAAACAACATAAAAATTCATTGAACATGACAATGTAAAGAAATAACATTATTAAAAAAAAACAAAAAAGTTAAAATGCAAAACTTAATAGTAATGACAAATGTAACAAATTAATAATAAAAATTACATTTAGTAACCAACTAAAAAAAAACAATTGAAAAATTTATAATCAACAATATTAGTGAACAAACATAAACATATTAACATTGCAAAACAATAACATACGTATTAAGAATCATTAATACTACAAATTTAAAATTACAAAATAAAAAAGTTACAACATATTCTAGTGTTAAAACTAAATGTACACAGCTACAAGTAGTCAGTACTAGTTGTGTTATTAAATAATTTCAAATTAATAAAGTTTCCAAGCAATAAAAATGTAACTACTTAAAAACTTAAATAACAAGCTTCGACGTATCTCAACAAACCGTACATTAATTGCGTGCAAAACCTATTCCCAATACAATATACCGTTAATGTTTTCTAACGTTACCTTATATATCACTAAATAAAACAGAGTTACTACAACCTAAATTTAAATAGGCTAATTAAAAAACAACGTAATAGAAATACCCAAAAAGACAATCTTCTTAGCGAACCGACAACTATGCACAGAAATCAAATCCAAGCATATTTAACGTAACTACATGAGGTATTTAATCACAATCGATCTGCATTTAATCAACTGTAACTGAATCCATTTCAAATCTAACTAAATCTACTCCATCAAAATTCAAAATAAGTAAAAAATTATTACGATTGAAGAATACATTCAATATTTAAATTTCAAATAGTGTATTTCCTAAACACAGAGTCATACAAAATTATTTCCATATACAAAATTTTATAATCTGATTACCGAAAATTCATTAAATTAACTAGGAATTCAAATTACTTCAGTAAACATTCTAATTTACTCATTAAAAATGTGCTTCTCCGGGAAACCCTTATTTTTAAGGGGAAAAAAGAAATTTTTTGGAAAATTTTAAACTAATTTTTCCAAAGAAATCCGCTTCTTTCAAATGTTAAACTAATTGTAAACAGTATGGTCTAAACTTATGTTTCTTAAGAATTCTTCTGATAATTGTTGGTGTTAAGCCAATATCTGTTTTCGCGTCGTTTATGGAATTACAAGGATAGGCACGGAAATATCCTAAAGTTATAACTTCGTTCTGTTCGTTATCAATAGAAGTTTTTTTGCGAAGCGCAGAGTGTTTAAATGTGCCAAACTGTTACAAATTTTGAACCACACGTCTTATTGTATCTGCTGATGGTCGGGGGCGCTCAGGATAGCGTTCGATAAATGTTCTTACTGTTCGTTTTACAACTATCTCCGTGAACTAAAATTAAATTCAAATAATCTGTATCAGAATATTCAAGTCGAGCCATTTCATCAAGAAAAACACAAACTGTCAACAATTTTATTAAATTATTGACTACAAAAGAAAAACAAAATAAATAAGCATCTTTATCGTGTAATGATGCGCTGATAAGTATGTATTACCTCCGCAGTAAAAAGTAGTTTTTTTCGATTTACTCATAAAGTATTAAATTTTTACACTTATGTTGTATATCGAATTTGAAAAAAATGACTTAGAAAATTTCTATTTGGCAAAAATGACTTTTGAATCACAAAATTATCAATTTTTATAATTTTTTGCAGTAACTTTTCAAATATTTTTCTTTATTTCAATTCTCAATTATTTGGTTTCCATGGTGACCACGAACAAGGAATACTAGATTTAAGTATGTAGCTCATTTTTATCACAAATTTTAAAATTGGGACTTTTTTGATAATAAGTATGAAACTGTTACGTTTAGGCAAATAAAGTATTAAACAAACTTACCTTAATTTTTGACGTTAAATCGATCTGAGTAATAAAAAATAGGTGTTTCCATTTGATTTTTTTGAGTAACTTGCACTTTTTGATAGTCAAGTTTAGACATTCATAATTTTATTTTTATGAAAAATACAAATGTCATTTTTTGCAGACTGTTGCAATAACCCTTTGCCTACAACACCTAAAAGTTTTATTCAAATTGTTTGACAGGAACAGAACAATTAACGAGTTATTACTAAGACCGCATCTGTCAATTTTTTTAGAAAAATGTTTTTTTTTAAACGACTGAAATTTCGTATCTAGTTTATTTAACAAACTTACCTTAAAATTCGACATAGAATCCAAAAATGTATTAATATACGGGGTGTTCCATTTAAAATAAGCGACTAAGTACCGACTTCCGGTATAACCGGAAGTGGTACGAACGTGAAAATATTTTAGCCCTAACATCATTACCCTGTCACCAAATTTTCAAAATTATAGTAAGTTTGGTTTAGCAGATACTCATAGGATCAGCTCCCAAAGGCGGACCCTGTATTGAAATCCGGAGAAATGTTTGTTATTTGTAGAATTTTTAAACATAGTATAGTTATTGATTATAATATAGAAGTTGACATAATAAAGAAATACTTGGGCATGTCCCACGGAATCCTTGAATATGGCCTATGGAACCCAGTTTGAATACCACTGATATAGCCTAAAAAGTATGTAATAATCACGTTTTTTAAGTACTTGATATTGCCGTGTAATTCTGAATAAAGTATTTACATCGCATTCCTCACCCTCTTTATATAGACTAACAAATGTGTACTGATCACATTTATTACAGTATGTTATAACTGTGTAATGAATATATGTCGTCATTGAAAAAATTTATAACGTGAATCGCCTTCAATCACAAAAAGTCTAAAATAAGGGTACTGATCACATTTATGAAATTTATAATTTAAATAACATTTAAACATTTCATCATATGTTTTATGTAGTCTAAAAATTTGTGCTGATTACGTTTATTACAGTCGACTAAAACCGTACAAAATAGTATATTATGCAACAAGTGAGAAAAGTACTTTCCCCACATATTGCACACTATACTTTTCCTGCACAAATTTAAAGAATACAAATAATGTAACTTAATATTTATTTTTATGGTTGGCAAAACTAAAATAACATTAAAGTATGCTACCTTTTAACAGTTAAATCATTCACTTAAAATTATAGTTAATAGTAAAATTCGCACAATTTTGTGTGGTCGAACCGGGAACGTCTTTTCTTTTTAGTAAATTTTCTGTTATATTAATTGTAGAAGTTGAGGGTTGATCATTCATATACGGTGCATTTTCTGTCTCCATTTCAGTTAAGAGTTCGAGTGGTTTTTCAATAGAGTTAACGATTTTATTACCAACGTTAATTTGATTTTTAATAGATTATCCGATGTATCCTTTTGCCATGGTACTGGATTGCCATCCTCCATGGAGCTTTAAGGTTAATATGTCCCCTCCTGCATTTACTGAAATTGTTGCCGAAGAATGTCTGAAGCACCGACCTGCATATAGATGGGGATTTTCCAATTTTAAAAAAATTGCAATTTTCTTAGCCATACTATCAAATTTGTTAATGCCGACTACCTGTCTAATATATTTTTCGTGCTGGTAATTTAAAAAGAAACGTTTTTCTGGCAAATCAATCGGTGTAAATAATCGATTTTTAATTTCCACAACTCTTCTCTACATGTCCCTGCTATGCCAATAGCCACTGCAACCTACAAATAAAAATATCAGGATCTAAAATTAAAATTTTATTTAAAAAAAAAATAACAGTCCAGCCGGCGATTTGAACTCGAGCCGCCTATGTGCCAAACGGATACACGATCTACTGCACCACTGAGCCTTACTTTAAAAGTTTTGTTTAAAAGTACATATACCTATCTAGCAGAATTGGAAATAGAATTTTTAATAATTATCTAATTCTTTTTATCTACTAAAAAACCCACTATTTACAAAAAGCTATGTTAATTCGAGCCAAAAAGCGAAAGAAATTCTAAAAATAGTTCCTTCTAAATAAACTCTCTGCAATTGGTCGGCTGTCAATATGTTTGATTTTTTGGGGACTTTCTTTTCAAAAATGAACGTAATTTTTGATACGTGGATATATTAATGTTATTTTTTATACTGATAGTACTTCGCAACATTGAATATTGTGACCAAAGTGTAGACGCCTTTAAAGTTTTCGACAGCTCTTTAAAGTATACCAAATGTACACTTTCCGAAAAAGATTTTATTTTTTCTCCATTCCGTAAATTTTTCATATGCCAATTTATACTTTTTTCTCGAAATTTCTGGCAACAAATCTAACGTTACTTTTGCAGCTTTTTCCAATATCTCTGGCGGAGTATTATCAAAATCGTTACTACTGTCAGTATCTAATTATTTATTATAAATAGGTATATGTCTTATTAAAATAATATTTAATGGAAATTGCGATTTTTATCAAGGCACGAATGAAAACTGTCTTAAGAATTTAAAAACCTTCTATAATCTGACTGTTGTGACAACTATTTAAAGCTAAACAGCTGACAACTAAGTTTTTGTCGATTTTTGTTGATTCTCCATATTAATGTCTGTGGTGTGAGCAATACATGGTTTTGAAATTAAGTTAGCTATGAGAAATACGCTATTTTTCATAGCAGTTGTAAGAAATAGTATATTGTGTAACAAGTGCAGAAATTAGGAGTTTTGCACGTGTTGCACACTATACTTTTTCTACAACCACACCATATAAAACTATATATAATTTTATTTTCAAAGAAATTTATTACCCATTTAAGTTTATTTATTGAACAGTAACATACTTATCTAAGAATTTCACGTTAAAATTTTTAGTTATAGTTAACCGTAAAATTAGAACAATTTTGAATAACAATTTTTGGTGAATTACTTTTAGAAATATTTCAAGTGTTAGATGTAGAGGTTGATGGTCCATCGCTAGATAATTCTGTACTTGATGTTGGCGGGGAAACCGAATGTAGTATTTTGTTTGCAACATTCATTTTGGAGTCATCGACATAACCTTCGGCGATGCTGTTAGATTGCACCTCCATGGCGTTTCAATGTTAGCAGGTCAGCTCCTGCATTTACTAACATGGTTGCCGAAGTTCGCCGGCATGTGTGCCCCGTGTACAATTCTGGATTCGGTAACTTTAAAAATGATGCAATTTCTTGAGGCATTTTACCAAATTTGTTTATTCCTACCACTTGCCGTGTGCATTTTACTTTTGATAATTTAAAAAAAAACGGTTTTCAGATATATCAGAAGGACGCAAAGAAACATGTTTCTTGCAGAGGTTATAAAAATTATCGGTAATTGTAAAACTTCTTGAAACTTTTGTTTTAGTGTCGTTTAATTTTATTAGTAAAGCAGAATTTAGATCTTCTATGTCATTTATTTTTAATTTCCACAATTCGCCTCTTCGACATGCACCACTAATTGCAATGATAAAAATATTAAATATTTATTATTTATTATAATTGTGTGTTATTTAAAAGTACCTTTGTTAGTAGATATCGATCATCTGGGGCTTCTTGTAAAAATTGCCTTATGTGTTCCGATGTCAAAGAATGTGCTTTTTTGGCGGAATATCCTATAGAGTTTCTCTTTAAAAAAGCACGTAATTTTGAATAAGTCGATATATCGATGGCATGATTAATATTAATGGTAGATTTTAACATGGAATATATAGACCATAAAGTGAAAGCTTTTTTCACTTTTGACATTTCTTCGAAATAGACCATTACAATGTTTTCAGAAATACTTTTGGTTTTATTTTTTTCTTCCAATCCATAAATTATTTCTATACATTTTGATATTTTTGTCTTGACGTAGAAGGTAGTAAATTCAACGACAATAAATTAACTTGTTCCCTGAGTTCTGGAGGTGTATTTTTTATTTCTATATCAGAATTATCATTATCAGTATCCATTTTGTTGTAATTTCGTTTTAAAAATAATTTAGACAGGAAATATTTGACGTTTACGAAAAGCAAACAAGCGACAGTCGCTCGCGAGCCTTCGTTGATAATACATGTCTGAGCATATCTATATATCGCTGGTATAGCGCAGAGTCTCCGCTTCGTATGTGAAAGGTCTCGGGTTCGATTCCCGACAACTCAGGTTTTCTTTTTATTATATTATTTTATATTATATTTTATTAATAAGTACAGCTTCAAAGTGCACTCTAGCTAATTTTCGTTCTCGAAAATTTGTCTTTTTATTTTTGGTGTGTAGATATTATATGGTGTGCCGGAAAGTACTTTGCAGCACAGAAATGTCACTTTCCGGCACGCTTATGTCAAATTTCTTATTACTGTGAGAAATTATCAAGTTTGCGAATATAAAAGTATGCAGAAAAGCGAGTTTTGAATAGTGGTTGTAGAAAATATATATTATTGCATTAAAATTCATAATTTAAAAGGGATTCCATATGGCCGAAAAAATGCATCGTGTTTCACGATAAACTGAAATTATCGATTTACGAAAAGTAAAAGTTTTAAAATTCTGAAAATTTGATAGTATAGTAATATTTTCACTTCGGGTTATACCGGAAGTCAGCCATAACCTTCCCGTGATTTATCCGAGATTCTTTAAGTTTTGAATGTTTATTATTGAAATAGTGTTTGTGAGTATAAATACGCCCCCGTATTTTTACGTTAAGGGGAGTTTGACCGACAAATATTTATTTTTTTTCGATTATCACATTTTTATTGATTATTATTCTATGAAATCTGCTGAATACAACGATGTATGGTAGTAACAGGTTTGAATACTATAACTTGGTAAAAATCAATATTATTAATTATATATTATATAAATATTATTTATACAAGTGTCTTGCTATAGTATGCACCAAAACTAAATAAATGGATGTTTTAGTGTTGGCAGTTGGCTACACGGAGGTGCTTTTACTGTCTCCTGTCAGCTGAAAGGAGTTTAGTGTTGCTGTTTGGTTCTGCTGATTTGTTTTTGTTGTGATTGTGTGTAGTGCCATTTTAGAAGTGCAGTTTATTTTGTATTTCATTCAGTTATATTTTGTAATGGGTAATCAAAGAAAAAGTGGTAATCGAAATAGAGTGTTAAAAAAGAGGAAAAATGAAGGGAAAAGTACAATGGTACATAACCAAGAATCTAGGTGCATCTCAACTCCTGAGGCGAAGTCCGCAACAGTACAACCCTCTAGCTCTAAGCTAAAATTGGATGGATGGACATCTTACTTATTATGATTCAAAAAGGCAAAGTTTTGTATATGATATTGTAAACTTTAGTATGCTTGAAACTGCCTTAACAGAAGTTGCAGTCTGCGAAAAATGCCATAATACCCTTAACCTAGGTAGGTATACTTTGAAAGGGTTCGCTACCCACGTGAAAACCTTTGTAAAAGTTGTGAATCCCTCACGATATTTACAAACTGTGAGAAAATTAGTACAACATCAATGATGAAGGTAATCCTAAGATATTATATGACCTGAATCTTTGATTAATTTATGGTCTTAAGGTCATCGGTAAAGGTTATTTGTCCGCAATAAGCCTTTGCAGTATAATGAACCTTTGGGCGCCACCGACAAAATTTGAAAAACACGAATGTTTATTAGCCAGAAAAGCTGAAATTTTGAGCAGCCATCAAAAAGGGATGCTGCTGAGGAGACGGTAAATGAAAGTGACGCCCAAAGGGATTTGTGTGTCGCAGTAGACGGATCGTGGCAGAAGCGAGGGCACACGTCACAGTATGGCATTGTATCCGTAACATCGGTTGATAATGGCAAAGTGTTGGATATACATAGTATGTCCAAATACTGTTTATGTCCTATAAAGCTAATTGTCATGGTACCAGGGAGAGATGGAGGTGCATGGTGCAATTACGCTTTTCGAAAGGACAGTACTTAAGTATAATGTTAGGTATACAGAGTACCTTGGTGATGGCGACAGAACGCCTTACTACAATTTGGAAGCTATAAAGACAGAAGTTTGGGTATGTTATTTCCATGTGTCATCCATCAACGAAAAGCCAACACATTAACTCTGTCCGACGATGAAAATACTTGGTGCAAACTCAACAAAGCAACTTTGACCAATGAAACATATGACCATACCAAACATTTCCACTTGCCTGAAATCATAATATCTGAAATAAAGCTTGCTGATCCTGAACTTTAAAAAAAATGTCTAAAAGGGAAACCCTTACTTTTGGTGTTCATGAGACAGTTTTGTCATTCAAAAGTAAAAAAAAAAAAACAAATTTGGTTACTGCGGTGAAAAAGCTCGATATCGAACGCGTGCGGAAAGCTGAAAAAGCGGCCTCGGATTTTGAGAAAAAAATAAGACAAGCTAGAACTGTAAAGAAGAGGAAGCTGGATGACCTATTCAATGAGCAAGAGAATACAGACAATCCCTGTTACTGTGCTGACCATTACTAAACATGATATCCTTACCAAATTTTTAACAGTGTTGTAGTTATAATAAGCTAGTGTTTAACATCGGAATTTTCCTTTTAATCTAAATTTGGGTCCAAAATCAATAATTAAAAAAAAATTGCAAAAATTTGTAATTCCGAGTAAAAAAGTCACTATCCAAAGGTTTTCGAGAATTATTAAAAATCTCTGTGTTAAACACTGCCCTTTAAAATAAAAAAAAGATCAAAGGTCTAAGTGAAATGGTTTTTGAAAAAAATAACGTATAGTTATCATTATGGTCTTGTGGCGAGCAGACTGCCCTTAACTGATATATTTACCAATCATGACCACCGTGATTGTTTTCGAAAGGAATTACAGTAAATCGTTTTGAATCTTTGCAAAGTGAAATTACCGTTTTACTGAAATATTTAGAAAACTATCATTGTAGGTATCGAGGTTTTAACTGGAAGTGTCACTCTTTTATAACGCTGAGTACAAATATGACATGAATTCGGGTTTTCTATTTAAACAAATTGAGTTTTTTGCGATGTTTGATATCGATATTGGAAACGTTTTTCGAGAACCCTGTATAAAAAAATTCATTATCGTTAACATTTCTAATTTTCCTATTTATCGCTTACTCTATGTAAGATCTGATAGTGTCGTTTTTTACCGGAAATTTGAAATAGTTCGAAAACCGTTGAAATTTAGGCACATGATGTGTTATATATATATATATATATATATATATATATATATATATATATATATATATATATATATATATATATATTTACTGTCAACTAAAACTGTACAAAAATATGATTAAAATAATTTAAACAGTTATACTGATTAATTAAACATTTGAATTGCATTTAATCGCCATTCTGATTTAATGTCTTCTGATGATCTAAACTGTACAAATATATAGCGACAAAATTTCGAATCAGAACAGCATTTAGTACGTGCCTTAAATTCTTAATTAAGCATTTAAATCGTGTTACAGTCGAGTAAATTTGTATAAAAATATGCTGTGCTATTGAAATTCGAAATTTAAGCAGCAATACGATCTTAAAATTCTTAATTTGCATAGCATGTCGTATGTCGTTTATACAACCTAAAAAGTATTGTTTATTACAGTCAAGTAAAACTTAATTAAGCATTTACATAATATTTAATTAGCAACTGGTTTTTACAACCTAAAAAGTATTGTTTATTAGAACTCAACTAAAACTGTATAAAATATATTAGAGCATTGTAGTTTAATATTTAAGCAGCATTTAACACGGCCGTAAAATCATTAATTAAGCACTTAAATCGCATTTAATCACATCTGCGTATAGTTTAAAAATTCTAAAAGTGTGCATTAAATATACCATTAATATTTAGAATCTAAATAGCATTCAATACGTGAGCGTTTTTCTGGATTAGGCATTTAAATCGCTATTAATCTGCTGTTATGGCCTAAAAAGTGTGTACTTATCTTACATTTAATTGCCAAGTGATTTATATAGCCTAAACATTGTGTACTAATCACGTTTATTACTGTCAACTAAAACTGTATAAAAATGTTATGCAACCGTGAAATTCATTTAATTGAGCATTTAAGTCGCATTTAATCACCAGTTGCGTTATATAGTCGAAAATGTGTACCTGATCACAAACAGAACCAACTAAAACTGTACAAGAAATATAGCGTTAAAATTCATAATCTAAACAGCATCTAATACGTACGTGAAATTCCTAATTAAACATTTGAATTGCATTTAATCGCCGTCTGATTGTGTAATCTTAAAAATTTGTTGTACTGATCACATATATTACAGTCAACTGAAACTGTACAAAAATTTAACGTTAAAATTCAGAATCTGAACTGCATTTAGTACGTGAGTGAAATTATTAATTAAGCATTTAAATCGCATTTTATCGACAAGTAATTTGTATAGCCTAAAATGTGTGTATTAATTACGTGCAGTACAATCAACTAAATCAGTATAAAAATATGCTGTGCTATTGAAACTGGCAATTTAAACAGCATTTAACCAGCAAGTGGTTTATACAACCTAAAAAGTTTTGTTTATTACAGTCAACTAAAACTATTAAAATGTACTATAACATTGTAATTCAATATTTAATCAGCATTTAATATGGCCATAAAATTCTTAATTAAGTATTAAAATCGCATTTAATCACCATCTCCGTTATATAGTCCAAAAACTCTAAAACTGTACAAAAAATGTAGCATTCACATTTAGAATCTAAACAGCATTCAATAAGTGAGGGACTTTCTTAAAAATCTTTAAAAGTGTGTACTAATCACGTGCATTACAGTCAACTAATACTGTATATAAATATGTTATACTATTCAAATTCAAAATATAAACAAATTATGTGTGGTCGTAAAATTCTTAATAAAGCATTTAAACAGCCAATTGTTTATTACGGTCAACTAAAACTAAAAAAGATATGAAGTGTTATAATTCAAAATGTAAACAACATTTAAGACGGCCGCAAAATTCATAATTATTCATTTAAATCGAATTTAATCATCATCTGCTTTATATAGCATAAAAAGTGTGTACTAATCACTCAACTAAAACCGCACAATAAATATATCATTAATATTTTGAATCTAGTTAACCATTTAAATCGCATTTAATCGTCAAGTGTTGTTTTCCAGGATATCTACTTCAAAATCAGGTATTTAGTAGAAAAGACAAATTAGTTTCTAAATACTATGACAAAAAGCCGAACTTGAATTAATTTCACGACTTTTGCAATATGTGGCGATATTGCACTAAAATATTTTTATCCCGCAACAGCTATAACTAGCAATAAAATGTAATGTTTTATTACCAGGAGTGTATTATGGGTGTTAAAATTATTTTTAATCAGTAACAACTATTCAAATCATCAACAGAAATAGAAAAATAGAACTAACGTGTATAATGTAAGAAAATAATGCCGAAAACTAGTTTATAGTAAAAATGATTTATTTTGGTAACCTAGCAATTTTTACAATAATCAACTATTAAAAACAAAAATGTTTCATTCTAAGTCATCTTACTACTATAGACAGAAATATAACAAACTATAACACTGCAGGTATAGTAACAATTAACGCAGCAAATCGCGGTAAAAAGGCTGATGAACCTTTGAAATTAGGTTTTTATTGCACAACTCTAAAAGTTGTTCTTTCGTCTTATCCTTTAAAATTGGAGGTGTGGAATACGCTTGTTCTAAAACACTTAAATTGTATGATCGACGAGAGGCCGTCAGAATCGAAGTCCGTTTTACGAAAAACGCTATCGGCAAATTCTTTTTCAACTCTGAAAACTTGAATATCGTTCTATACAACTTTTTCATTTTCAGTATTTTTGGAAAATTTTTCACCAAAACTGTTTGCCAAGTTTTTAAAGTCCATGAATTCGTCGGTAGCAGTTCTTTCATTTTATAAGGTTCGCCATCTTTTTTAGCATCGGTGGCTATTAAGAAGGAACGTAGATAGGCCCACTTTTTAGCATTCCTTTTTTGGCTTTCTCAATAACTGTTAAGCATTTATGTGTGATGCTCTTCAATTCCGTTTGGCATATAAATACATCGAGGTGAGAATTTTATTTTTATAACAATATCTGTTCCTGCAGGAAAACTGGATAAGTAATGTAAAAGGCATGTAGCAATTTCTTTTGATCCCCGCATAGCAATACCGACATGCCAGAAGTAGCAGAATCCACGTTTATTTCGTTATTTCGAAAATAGTGTAATTAAAACAATTGAGACGACATTTATAAAAAAATGTATATATAACCCCACATGGCGTTGGTAAAACTGCTTGAAGATCGAAGCAGCGTACTATAATATTATTATTTTCTTTACCCATAGCTATATCTATCTGCTTCTCTTCCCTGCTTCTTGTTTTATTTTTTACATTACTATCATATTCTTCCTGATTGTTACGTTTTTCTGTCTCATTACTATTTTTATATGCGTCACAAATGGAACATTGGTCCTTTTTCGGACGAAAAAACGAAATATTAAATTCTGTATTAAAAATTGTGTTATATGTACATTTTTTTAGCAAATTGCTGTCTCTTTTGCTCATGGCCATGTTTATAAAATCTGTACATCTGGGCCAATGTTAATGATCCATCTATAAATTCAATTATTCCACAATCTTTTGATTTTGCCCATGAAGTACGAATAAACCTATTATTAAGAGTGTTCATGAAGAAAGGCTTGCAGACTCGCCTTCTTATTTTGTAGATAGTAAAGTCATAAGCAAAATTATTTCCTCTATTAGTGCCATCAATGACTCGTCTGTATTTTGGTACTAATAATTGCTTGTGAGATACCACAAACTGTCTTTGTAGGTCATTCATTACCTGATAATCCCCAAAAGTTTGAAAATATGGTTTTTGTAGAGCCAGATTTAATTTTAAAACATTTATATATGCAGTTGTCTCTACAAGTTTTTTTAATTTTTTTAGCTGGTATTAATCTTTTACCTTCAGAGATGTAACTTTCACCTGAGTTAACCTTTTTTTTTATATTTCGCTTCCAGATGTCCGGTCTGCTTTGCCGCTTGCGCCTGTTAACGTTTTCTTTTCATTGACGAAATTATCATCTCCATCTCGTCTTAAATTGCCTTCTTTTTTTTGTTCTCTCTCCTTTTCTTGGTTATGGCTTTCCTCATCGATGAGTGTATCTATCTTTGTTGCTCTTTGAGCACCTTTATCATCACTATTCACGTTCTCTGATGATACAGCACTCTCAGAAGCACTAGTTTCTGGTTGAACATAATATTCATCTTTTACTGAGTCGTCACCATCTTCTGAGTCATTTTGTTCTTCGAGTATTACATCTTCTACTATTCCAAAAATTAAAATTTAATTCAGAGTGATTCTTTTGTAACTGAATTTCGATGACATTTTTGAGAACGTGATAGGTTTTTACCTAAAAGACCAAAGTATTCTAGGTTTGTTACCGAAAATTAAAATATCATGCACCACCTTACCTCATCAATTTGATTTTGTTGAGCATCTAGCCATGATTCAACTTACTGTTGATTGACGAAAGATTGACTTGGCATTGGATTGTTTTCTGATAGTATATTTTCATAATATGACCGCAGATCTGAAGAAATTTAAAATAAATTAATGTTTGAGTGTTTATTAATTACAATTAAAAAAACCGCTGCCAAATCTGCCGTAATGCTTTCTCATATATGTAAATAAATAACTACAAAGCCATAATACCTGAATTTGAGTCATATCGGTTTTTAATCACGAGAATCCCCCATTTTTGATTCAACATTTTGAATTTTTCAATTTTGGCAAATGATTTATACTTAGCGATCTTAAAAACCCCAAATACCCCATTTTAAAAAAAATCGGTTGATAAATAAAAAATGCACAATTTTGTTCCCTAAACACGGTGCGCCACTGGTATTATATATTTTGTTTATTTTGAAATTGTGTAAAAAATTATTAGTTTGTTTTTTTAATTATGTAACTTTGAAGCAATGAATTTTTTTAATTTTCTAATCCCTTAAAAATGCTCCCCCACTGGTGGGAATTTGCTCATTAACGAACTTTACCTGGCAAAGAATTTTTGTACCAAATTTCACATCGATAGCTTTAATGGTTCAAAAGATATCCCGCACACACATACACACACAGACACCAAAATCCTTTTCTAAAAATGCCTTTTTTGTCGACAAATTTAATGATTCATAAGATATAGCGCACACTCACACACAGACACACAATCAGACACGCAATTTTTTTTCTAAAAGTATGTTTTTTTGTATTGTTTAGGCCACAAAACCTCGAGATATGTAAAAAAAGTGTTTGAAAATTGAAACCGATTACATAGCTTTCTCTTTATACATACGTATATGAGAAAGCAATTATGTTGCAAAAAATAACATAGGTAACTGGTTTTACATAATTATATCTTTAAATACATCTTCAAGTTTCCAAACAAATAAAACTATACTAATAATTAAATTTTATTTCTTTTTACGCTTGAAAACGAATGTATTCGAGCGACTGTAAATAAAAGGTTTTCCTTACCTCTGGTTCTGATTTGAAACTTCCACCTGAGTTCAAGTTTATATTTCTACCTTCGGTTTTTGAACTTAATAAGGCTCGTTGAAGTAATAATTTTGATCTTGCACTCATTATCACAACTGTATTAATCAAAGAAATACAAAAAATAGTCAAAGCACTTTAGAATCACAACAATAATTTTTCTTAAACTTTGAGGTTAAGTAACGAAACTATTCTGTGCGTCACCACTTGAAGTTGCAGTTGTGGCGGTAATAGGAAGTTTGTTGTATTTCAATATTCCCAGATGTAATAACAGTAACCCTGGATACTATATTTATGAAGTGACTGTATTTTATAGATAATATATCATATCTATGAGTGCATTACTGCCATATCTCAAATTTTCACATTTTTGCAGTTATGACAGTATTGAATTGGGTGTACGACATGTGTAACAGTCAACTATGTACCGGGTGGCCAGATAAGAATGCAAAGTGCTGTTTCTCGGAAACTATTCGTCGTAGAGAGTTACGGTAAAAATTTTTATATTAAAGTGACCAACAAAGGCCGTGGAAAATATTTTCAAATTTGCAAGATGACCGCCAGGGGGCGTAACCGCCATCCTAAACTTTTAAAGTGATTTTTTACTGAAAAAATTATATTCTTTTTGAAGCTCAGCTTTATTCGAATAATTATTGACGTATATATTAAAATAAACTGGCGGGGGTGATTCAGTGATTTTTTTTTTAAATAAACAGCTGTAACTCCTAAACGACTGATCTGATTTTAATAAACTTTTTTTTCATAAAAATGAGATGGAATCATCCCTAAATAGGTTAATGAAAACCGTATCTCCATATCTTATTCATACCCTAAAATATCGAAGAAATAAAATCCAGAAAATCAAGAAACACGGCCCCATTTAGTGGTTCATCAAAGAAATAGGGACCTGTAATAGTTGCGTCTAGGATGCCCCACCATACATTAACACTCCAACGACCTTGATGTTGGACCTCGTGCAACCGGTGAGGATGGTGTCAAACCAATAATGCATATTATGCAAATTAACGTTTCCATCACTTTTAAAAAAAGGGGCCTCATCCGTCCAAAGAATTTCGGATAAAAATCCTCTATTTTCCCTGATCATGCCCAACATCCAATGACAATAATCTATCCGTCGGTCAAAGTCTTCCTCATGTAAGGCTTGATGTAAAACCATATGATACGGGTGCATTCTATAAATTTGAAATTACAAACACATTGTGAAACATGTAAAGTAGTAATATTTTCAGTAACATAAGGATTTACCTATGATCCTTTAAAATGTTTCGTGACATATCCAACGCGAGAAACGTTGCTCTCGTACTAACGTGGGGATTCACCGACATGTATGCTAAGACAATAACAATATTGTCTTCTATTCTTCTAACCGAGTCTCTTCGTAACTTTGGCCGCATTTTGAAGACATTCAAAGTATACCGCAATCATATCAACAGCTTCATCATTTGTAAAAGACATTATAGGTAGTTTTAAGGACTTACTTGTGCAATAAACATAAATTACACTGTCTGTCAAATTTATTTGTTTACGATTTGATTTTAGGTATTTGTTTTTTCCCAATGACCTACTCCTAATATTCTTCCTATTCTGCACTTGCATATTCTATGCATTGATTATTATGCCCCTACATGTTTTTTTTTTTTAATTTAATTATGAAAACTTTTATTATTTAAAAATTATAAATTGATGAAATTTTTCATTGAATCTTGAAAAAAGACAAATAAATAAGAATAAATACCGGTGTAATATCAACTTTTTCAAATTTTATAACTAAATGTTTTTTCTTCGATGTTTTAGGGCAGGAATAATAATCGAGATGCGGTTTTCACTAACACATTTAGGGATGATTTCATCTCATTTTTATGAAAAAAAGTCATCTTGTTGCATTTAATTTTTTAGAGAATTTTGCAATTTTTTGATATCACATTAAAAATGCGCTCTGGCGGCATCACTAAAAACTAGACATATTATAGGTTAGATGAATTTGATGGAGCAATAAACGC
This sequence comes from Vesta saturnalis, assembly GCA_036346205.1. Taxonomy (NCBI): domain Eukaryota; kingdom Metazoa; phylum Arthropoda; class Insecta; order Coleoptera; family Lampyridae; genus Vesta; species Vesta saturnalis. Next base: position 8,172,064 of record JARFJB010000218.1, read on the forward strand.
TCTTTCTAACGAGACTAGGTTTATTAAAATCAGTTCAGTCGTTTAGGAGTTACAGCTGTTTATTTAAAAAAAATCACTGAATCACCCCCCACCACTTTATTTTAATAGATACGTCAAAAAAAATTACTCGAATAAAGCTGAGCTTTAAAAAGCATATAATTTTTTGGTACATTTACTAGGTGGATTTCAATAAAAAATCACTTTAAAAGTTTAGGATGGCGGTTACGTCCCCTGGTGGTCATCTTGCAAATTTGAAAATATTTTCCACGGTCTTTTTTGGTCACTTTAGTAATACAATTTTTTACCGCACTCTCGACGACGAATAGTTTCCGAGAAACAGCACTTTGCATTCTTATCTGGTCACCCGGTACAAGAAATGTACTGTTGTAAATTTCACAATGAAAATTTGAAATGGTATTTATTATGGCCGTGTAAAAAAATTATTAGTATAACAATTCGGCCATCGTTTATAACACTGGAATCTATCTTAACACACAAATAAAAAAGGTTAGAGTATTAAGTGTTTAATTTGGGAATTTAAATACTATTAAAAAGCTAAGGCACTTAATTTTTAGATGTAATTAAAATGATTCAAGGCTTCCTCTAATTTTCTGTTTAAGCTGTTTATACGCTCACTGCAAATGTTTTGATTAAATATTTATGAAAGAGTAGTATAGGTCTGAATACTGTCAATTTAAAATCTTAACTCGTGATTCATTTTTAAAAGTGTGTCAAAAACATTTTAGGCCAGATCTGATTGTGATTAATGAAAGCAGATAACCATTTTGACGGTGATCCTGGTTGCTGAATAAAATGTTTTCTAGCATTATGCATCTACCTAAAGAAATCCTAGTTGTAGCTGGTGTCTTTAGATTACACTTAATTATTTTCGATTTTCTGATTTGTTAGTTTTTTATAAACAATTAAAAATATTACTATTTTTATGTCTTAATTTATTCTACTGCACGTTCACTCCGCCATCTCAGTATGTTGCAATATTGTGTTATTGGATACCAAATGTTAATAAAATCGACAATAAAGAGCGATCATAAATTGTTAATAAAGAGCTACAAAGTAATGGTTTATTGTTTATTGTCCATGCGATATTAAATTGCGATGTAAACTTGGTTTATTAACAGTTTAAAATTTAAAATACACATCTAGTCTGATCGAATTATTTTTTGTGTTTTTTAACAATTCTTTTTGTTCAAAATGTACGTAAATTTTCCACTTTGCTTGTCGTGATGTCAACGAGACAGAAAATACTCAAATCAAAAGGTTCCATTTACAAAACAATATCGTCTGAATGAGAAACTAGTCTACAGGGTGGCCTATATATAATATTAAAGAACGTATACCAGCTGCTAGATTCCTCTAAAATCAAAGGTTAGATAGAAATAGTAACAGTTTATGTGCCCATTTCGTTATCAAAAAATCTTAATGATCGTACATCAATATTCAATTTACATTTTAGATTCTTTATTAATACTTAAACTTCAAAATAGAATCTCTTGTTAAGTGAGGTTTTAAGATTTATTGCATATGTTCACTACAATTAATACCTTACATAAGTTTTATGTACTAATGATTTTTTTCTGTTTACCATTTAAATATGTTTGCGTTTTATTTCTATTTATTTTTAAATTAACAACGTTACTAACTCCACATTAAAAAATTTATTACAAAGTAATGTATGCTTGGAAGAGTACAAATGGAATAAATGCTTACGTAATATTCTTTACTTTGAATGTTTCAAACATTGTAGTATGCAAAATTGTTTTTACCACCGCATGCTGTAATTTTATAATCATTAACGGTTGCATTATTGAAACTGTTTACCAATTTAATTTTGAGCACAAATAAGACCTTATTGTGAACGATTAACCTGCATTCATTCATTTATTAGGGTAACCTACGTAAAAAATTTTTCTTAACTTTCAGTACTGAAGAGGAGGTTAATTTACAACAAGTAGTGTCATAGGTAACGAGCCTCGGACTAGGAAGTCACAACAGTTGAAAGGTCGACTAATCACACTGTCATCTGACAATATCCCCATTATCATACAGAACAAAATTATAATTAACAACAGTACAACAATAAATCTTAGTATTCACTTAATAATAACATAACATATGTGATAAAAAAATATCGTACAAGTAGGGAACAACTTAACCTATCTATTAGCACTTAAAACAATAACAAAACAAAACTTTAACTAACAACGTATTACACATTTATACAGACTTTCTCGAATGGCTTAAAGACAAGGTTTGCTCGACCAGCGATTGAGGTGCATAGGGTTATTTTTAATAGCAATATTGTGTGTTACTAAGTGGTCGTAAATAAATCAAGTAACGAACTACCATCGCACCATGTGAGTGAAAAACGGAAACTAATATTAAACTTAAACTGTAATACACCAATAATCAAAGAAAAACACAGGAAAAAGTCGCATTAAATATTTTATATAAATGCAACAAATTAAATAACTTCAAACAAATCAAAACATAATAATAATAATTCCAATAATGCTGGAATGTATCAATTATTAATAAACTCTAGATTATTTTTCATTTGTCAAATATGAAAATAATAGGTCTATTAATATTTAAAATAAACACGTTTATTTATATAACAACTTAGATGTTTTAATTACACGAATTTTTAAGACTTATCCAGTTTCCTACGAAAAACAAAAAAAAAACGTATCAAAATTCAATTCTCTTTAAAAAAGTTTTACTCTTTGCTCTAAAGTTAATAGATTTTTAGATATTCACTTACGTTTTGTGCTTTACGGCCCATACAAAGAGCTTTTAAGATGATTACAAAAAATTTGTATTAAGAAAATTTGTCTATTTAAAATTGAATTGTCTTTAACTCTTAATGGTTTATAATCGTTAGAAAGTTCTTTTAGTTTGCCATATGGATTAGTATTCCATTGCAAAAATTAAAACTGTAAGCGAAAATGAAATTTGCAGTTGTAATTATATGGTCGCAGTGATTTTTGGTGCGTGTAATTATAGTGACCTAAAGACAGTATATGCTGTAAGTAATTATTAGAAAAGTACAGTTGTCTTCTTCAGTAGTAATAAAATCTTTTAGAAATGTTCAAGATTTTATAAAATATAAAAATTGAAAACGCAAACATATTAAACATTTCTAAAAGATTTTATTACTACTGAAGAAGATAACTGTAAGTGTTATCGAAACGATTAGATTGGTATAAACATTATAGTACGTCCCAGAATATCAGAGAGTAATAAATCATCTTGACAGCGACAGGTTAGTGGCGTACTCATTGAAGTACTTAAAGTTTCTTATGTTCGTATAAAATATTTAAAAAAAATTATAACCCATTAATACATACAAAAAGAAAAAAATTGTGTTATTTAATATTTAGTCTTTGTCTAAGTAACCTACAAATTTTTTTATCAAACCAAATAATGTTTGTTAACGTTCATTTATCCTGTTTCAAGTTCAGCAGAGAAACTGTTTGTGACGTCATTATCATGTTTTTGTTTTAAATTTAGGTAAATCAATTTAAGATTTCATTTAATAAGAAATGAAGCGAACGCTTTATCTTTGTTAGTTACGTACAAATTGTTTGACATTGAATTAATAGAAACGTCAACTTTACTGAAGCAGATAATACATACATTATTGTACAGGATAGCGAGGATCGTTCGAAACTCCAAGAAAATGTGTATAAATTTAGAAAGTACTCATTACACTATTATCTAATTATATGTAAATTAGAGATATGGCTCACTTAACATTACATTAATGTCCAATTACCACATTTGTTATTTCAAAACAAGTCCTCTAAAATGCTCAGTTATTTTCGAGTTTTGGTTGAGAACGGTGGTGAAATGGCATCTTCCGATTTTTCTTCAGCAAAACGCTTGAAACTTAGTTCGCTCTCTGGGAATGAAAAAATTATCGTTCTGAATGTGCATAATGCCTTAAAGTATCAAAGTCCAACAAATAATGTATACGGTGTGGTAAAAACTTGTTCTAATATGACGGGAGTGGGGAAGTCTACAGTATACAGATTATTAAAAGAACAAAAAGAGGGTGTTTTGAAAGAATTGGCTTGGTCAACAGGAAGAAAAAAACGTTCAAGTGAAGAAGAAAAAGTTCATATTAGAAGAAAAACCTATCCATTCTACTTCAATAAAGAAATTCCTACCCTCAACAAAATAGTAGCGGTACAAAAAGAAAACGTTGATGGACCAGAATTGTCTCGGTCGACACTATACAGGAAACTACAGGAACTTAACTTTTCGTGGGAAACAATGAATTCAAAATCAATGCTAATTGATAATCTCCAAATTGTTTCTTGGAGACTCAAATACCTTCGTAAATTGCAGAAGTTTCGTGCCGAAGAACAGGAAATCTTTTATCTTAATGAGACTTAGTTGAACGAAGGATATACTGTAAAAAAATAAAAGATAAAAATGTTTCAAGTCGCCATCAAGCAGTCCAAGAGGGTTAGTCAACTTTGAAGAATATTTTGAACAAATGATAGCAAACATTCCACGGGGAGCTGTAATTGTTCTAGATAATGCAAGTTACCATTTCTAGGCAAGTCGAACGTTTACCAACAATTGCACGGAGATAAGGAGACATTGCCAAATGGTTAACAGATACAATTTGAAGAAACTATGCTCAAACGAGAGCTTTTAGCTATAACAAATCAGCATAAGCAACAATTTGTTAATTATATTATTGATGAACTCTGTGCTTCTCGCGGGATACATAGATTACCACCACATCACTGCGAACTCAACCCCATAGAGTTAATTTGGGCTCGAATAAAAAGTAAAATAGGTCGTAACAATACGACTTTTAAATCAAGTGAAGTACGACGGCTTTGAATGCAAGCCATAGACAATGTCAATGCTGAAAAGTGGAAAAGTGTGTTGATCATGTAATTAAAGATGTGTATGTTTGGACTTGATGTGATGAAGAAACTATAGAACACGCTATAATATCCGTGGGACAAGATGACAGCTCTTCCGAATCGGATGAGCATGATATAGACTGTTTGTTAGTTATGTATCGCATTTGTTTCCAAAACCTACCTTTATGACAGTATTGAATCTAAAAAAATTAATGTAAACTACGTTTATAATTATTTTATATTAATCAAAACATCAGCGTTTTGAAATAGCCACATCTAAAATAAATGTTTAATACTTTCACGCCTTTCAATTGTTTGATAATTAATCTACAATTTTTAATACACTGAAATCCAAATCGCACGTCTATGAGTTTTCTGATCTTCATGCTTACGTTGAATTTTAAAGGGTCGTCTTTTGTTTGCCGTTTACCTGAACCGTCTTTATTTAACACTATATTTTGCAAGCAGCACATTTACAGCATCTTCGTTTAAACTAGCCCGGTTTGCTATTGATTTCTGTTTGCCGCTTCCATGCAAAAAACGACACTATTTCACTAATAACATGATTTATTACTCTCTGATATTCACAATTCACCATTAAATACCCAAAAAAGGTAAGTATTTTAAATATGTGTCACGGTGAAAGGTTACATTTTCATAATATAACGTGGTATTACAATACTTTAAAAGTAACACTATTATATGATTATTTAGAGACGTAAGCATAAGATGAGGATGGTTGGTTTAAATATTGTTAGTACATCTGTGGATCTTTTGGGAATCGATGAAAGATAGATCTGGATTTAACACTTGAACTGTTTGAATAGCGTTTAACTAAGCATGCTGTTCCACCTTTCCTTCTAAAATTAACGTAAAAACGGAACGCTTTACCTCGAACCAAGAACATACGTCTTACGCTTATCCATTTTTTATGTAGATATGCCACTTGTTTATACATTTTTCACAAAAAAAGAGGGAAACTGAAACAAAGTTTAATGAAATAGAAAATGTGAAGCGCAAACAGAAACACTAAAAAAGCGGAGACATACAATACCTGCACCAAACACTTTGGTGTATACTCTTGAATAAAGTGAACATACGATAGGTTATGTGACGAATATTGTTCATTGTTAGGTTATATTTTTTACATAAATGGTTGCCATCATGAAATATAAATTTACTAAAAATATGCAGAATGACCAATATCAAAAATATAAAACTTTCAACCAGTCCGCCATTGTATACAATGGTGTACTTAATACATACAAGAAAAAGTTAATGATATGAGACTTAAATATACAATCAAGTGTAATTGATCTGAGATGTTACCAACAAAAGGTTTAAGTTCTAAAGTTAGAATATTGACAAATCAAATCTGCATTTAATAATGGTTTATAAACAGAATATCAAAAATATCCTATATATTTTTAAAAAAATTAACAACTTGCAATTTTAAATTTAATTTTGAAATTTCTAGTCATATATTATATATATCATATATATATTTTAATACGTTCGAGATTTATAGCATATTTTATTGTTAATATTAGATAGAATGAAATGTGTAAAATTTTGAATTTTAGCTATCATCATGGTAAATCAGATTTTGAAATAATTTTTTTTTAAATAATTGAAGAAAACAAAATTGTGCATTTTCTACTACCCCTGTAGCTTTATTTGAATCTGACAACATTTTGATTTGTACTTATTATGACACTTTCTAAAAAAATTTTAAAAAAGTACCAAAATTTAATCAGTCATTTGTTTAAAACATACACTAATATTGTTTTTCAATGGACGCCATCTTGGTTTTTACATTATCGAATAGTATTTTTATCACCTTTTCAGCGATGTATCACATGATACGAGAACTATCAAAAATTTAAACCCTTGCTAATTTATCTGTTTTTACTTACAAAATTTAATACATTTCTAACTTTTGTTTTTGGACGCTATTTGGATTTTTACATTATCCTCTTCTACAATATATTACATGATATGAAAATGTAGAAAATGTGTGAAGTGTAGAGGGGGACATATCGAGCATGTTTTATGATAGTTACTATTATCGGTTTTGTTTTTATTTTAGTTATTAGAAATTACAATAATTAGGAATCTAATTGTATAAATTTTTCATTTATTAATCCATGCCTTCTCAAGGCCTACTATTTTCAATTTTATATTTTTTAAATTTTTGATAGTTGGAAGTAAATTCTCGTATCATGTGATACATCGCTGAAAAGGTGATAAAAATACTATTCGATAATGTAAAATCCAAGATGGCGTCCATATGAAAACAATAGTTAGTGTATGTATTTCAAAACAAATGACTGTAGATAAATTTTGGTACTTTTTAAAATTGTCTTTTAAAAGTGTCATAATAATGTACAAATCAAAATGTTGTCAGACTTCAAATAAAAGAGCTACAGGGGTAGTAGAAATGCACAATTTTGTTTTCTTCAATTATTTCAAAACAAAAAGTTACTTCAAATCTGACTTTACCATCATGATAGCCATAAAATTCTCTAAAACTTTCCCCATTTAACCGACATTCTATCTTCAATATTAACGAATATAGCAATACATGCATGCTGAATCTCGGACACACTGTATATATACGTTTGTATTTAATTTATTATGCGTCTTATTATCATTAAATTTAATTTTAACCGCAAAATTTTGCGGAGGAAAGGCTAGTATACCTTTTATTATAGTACTATAACATGTAAACAGAACTTAGGTATATTACATTAATTTAGCAAACGAAATAAACAATAATCCTTAAACATAATTCGTTTAAGACAAATGTATAATTATGTAATTATTTTGATACCTTTAAAGAATACAGTATTACGTGCTACCTTCCGTTGCATTGTTTGTATAGTATAAACTAACTCCCATTTGGACTTGCTTTTGCTTGTTTTTGATTTGCAACAATTAAGAATCGATTTTAAGAGTTTACATTCTTCTGCCTCTATCTTGATTCTATTTATAAGACTTGTTTTTGATGAGAAAGCAAGTGTTGCGTATTGCTTGAAAGTCTATGTACTGTGCCGCATGCAAATAGGTCATTAGTCATTAGTTATCATTCCTTTAACTTTACAATCAGCAAACAGTTAAGGCGCAATAAATAAAACTTTCTGACGGCTTCAATTGTAATATTTACTGCTGCAAATGAAGCTTGATTAATTTATATTATTGTGTTTTTAGTAAAGGTCACAATGATATGCTATATATAAAAACATATAATAGAGCATCTTAACATATAGTTATTACATAAATATTATAATTTTTAGTTTGCTTGTTGCATGATTTTTTCATTTTCTATTAATTTGCAATAACAGGTCACGTAGAGGCTCACAAGACATTGAAAGAATCACCAGGAGTAGTGAAAGTCTTCCTTATGTTCGGTATGTATTGCACTTGCTATCTTTTAGTAGTTATGCATGCTCTTTTAACTCAGATTATTAAAATAAAAATTTTAATGAGTTTATACAAGGTACAAGTTGTAACGCGCTAATTAAATTTTATTTATTTTTCAGGAGTAAAAGCAGAAGTGTCGATCATGGTGTTTCCACTACCTTCGATCTTGAAACATTAAGAATCAAAGAAAAAGTGGATGGTCGCCTTGACCGAGGTAATTTTTAATTTATCTAGTTATATGACAAAATGAGATTTTATTAATATGCTTTCCGTGTGTTCGTATACGACACTACGCAAAGCTGTAAGTTGGGTTGCCTACCCACTAGGCATTAAACATTTTGCTTTTTCCGATTATTTGTACTTTTTACTATGATAAATTTTATTACTAAACTATCAGATAAGGCAACGGATATACGCTACAGTAATACATTGGATAATAAACGTTATAGTTGATGCATTTTATTTTTAAACATTGAGGTTATGTATAGAGGTGCAATTTATGGAAATTTTATGTAAATGAGATGCTAATGATGGATTTAAATTTTGTTGATGATTATTTTTATTCAGTAGCATATATTCAAAAGAAACCACAAGATGGTGATTATATCGTTGTTTATCATTCACAATCTCAAGGTGTGTTGTATATACTACATACTTTATAATAACCTAATCCATGATGTAAAAAGCCCTAACGTATAACAAAATTTGACACTTAAATGATTGTAGACATTGATGGATCTAACTCGAGCTTATCAGAGAAGAAACGCAGTAGTGGACCTCCTGAAAATACAACAACATATACGGTAAATACTCTCATTAATAATTCGTAGTTTATTAACTTTTGATATTCACATATTGTTGTGCGACATTTTGTTACAACACTTCTTTTTTGTAGGTTGCTAATCGTGATACTCTAACATCAGTGGCAGCTAGATTTGATACAACACCATCAGAATTGACAAAATTAAATAAATTGGGTACATCTTTTATATTCCCTGGCCAACAATTATATGTACCGATTCGAATTGAAACAGAAAAAGATATAAAAGATAGTACATCTCAAAATGATCCTCATGATGATCTACCTTTAGAAGAAAAAGGTATTACAATATTTACCTCAAAATTCACTTTAACTAATTTAACCATGTAGAGCTTTTAGATAACCTTAGGCCAGTGAGTCCGAAACCTGGTCATGCGGAACGTGTTCGCACCCCTTCATATAATCAAACATCGATCCCAGAACAAGATGAAGAAACTACAAGTTACACAGAAAGGTTTCTCAAAATCAATGTTCGTCATATTACGGATGGTCAAGGAGTTGTATCTGGAGTTCTCCTTGTTACCCCAAATGCTGTTATGTTTGACCCTAATGTCTCCGACCCTCTCGTTATCGAACATGGTCCTGAAGCATATGGTGTTATTGCTCCAATGGAATTTGTTGTTAACGTAGCTATTTATCATGATATTGCTCACATGCGAGTTGGACACATCGAAGGAACTAAGGGTGAAAAACCTGAAATTTACTATGCTAAACCCTTAAGCAAAATTACTGACGATCACGAACCCGATTCACTTATGGTAAAAGATGAAACTTTTCCCGAACTAGGTATGTATAATTATATGTTATGGTGTGGATTAAGTTTCTTGTATAGTAACAGATGATGCTGAATCTGTATGCTCAAGCACTGAAAGAGAAGGGGATGCATTTCCAAAAGCTTTTGAAAGAGAGTTAGTAACTCCAACAAATTTGGATGGCTTAGAAAATACTCATGTAGAAGAAAGGCGGAAATCATTAATAGATCATCATTGGGCTATTCCTTCTAGGGATAGACATTCTGTAGATGCTGATGACGATTCTAGTAATTTATCAAACCTTATGCTAGATGATAATCTGGAAAGCGAAGATGATAGTCTACTCAGACAAAGCTGTCATGACTCCGGAATAGATATTAGAGAAACTGTTCCACCTCCACCACCACCACCACCACTTCCTCCACCAATTCAAGTACTACCATCAAAAAAGGTACTTTGCTTTTTTTTTGCTTCTTTCTTGCTTCTTTTTTTTAGTTAGACATTTTATTTTTCTTTTACACTTAATTTGCAGAAATATAGTGATGCAGATATTATTTTATCAAATGATTGGGTTCCTCCTATCACTATTGCACCCACGCAGGTTACGATGACAGAGAGTGAGAGTCCATCTCGTAAAAAGAACAATTCTGTATCGTTTAGTTTGGATTCAACTTCTGACTCGGTTACATCACCAGCATTATCCTCTAGTGTTCCGGATGGGAAAGATATGGAAACACGTAAAAATAAGGTAATTGTTATTATTGCAATGTTAAATCTTGTTTTAACTGATTTAATTTAAGATGTTAAAACGTTTATCATATCCTTTGGCATGGATGGAAACACTTACTGGTGAAAAAGAAGAGGAAAAGTCTAGTCAACCAAATTCAGCAGATAGTCACCATTCCTCGATGTTTTCAAAAGTTTTCTCAAGGTTAGTTTTTTGTCCCAAACTATTATTTTGGTGTAATTCAGCTCAAATTATACTTAATGAATATTTGTTATTGTTAAAAATGTTTTATCAAGTGTATTTTACTATTCACATTGTGTTCATTTAAAAGGTGATGTGTATATCTTCGGATCAGAGCAACATGGCTTTCTACTATACTTTTTCTGTTTGTGACTTGTAATTTTCGAAAATATATAACATTTGGGATACGTATAAAATCTCGTCATGTTTGCTGGCTGCCGTGATTTTGAAGGTAAAGCTATAATATGTTTGATTTTAAATCATCGATTGTTTATTAAAAGATTATATGAAAACCAATATTATTTAAAAGTACAAAAGCATACAGGGTGGGATTAACACTGTGGATTGTATAAACTAAAAAGCTACTTTTTCTAAAAATTGGTTTAGGTAGTTCTAGGTACATTAAGTACAGTACCATTGTATTACTCTGAAGTATATAGGGTGCTCTAAGTTAACATGGCATATCAAGTTGTGTTCATGCCACACCCTGTATTTTAACACAATTTTGAATTGTAAAAAAACATAAGTAAGCTTTAGTTAAGATTTTATAAGTTTTACCATTTTGGAGATATTTATTTTTTTTTGTAACTGTATGAAAACATGCGTATCTTTCAACCCAAACACGATGGAGTCATAGTTTTTTGGTGGATTTATTGAATATTATATGATTGATCATATTTCTTTGGCGGTTATTTAAATGGCATTTTTTTAAATTTTTTTAAAAAAGACCCAGTTTTTTTAAAACATACTCTTACTATGTTGTTTGTTTTCGTTTAGGCTAAACATTACCTGGACAGACAAGTTCTCTATGATTGGATAGAATGATATTGACTATGGATGCTTTCACGTAAGTTCAGTTGCACGTCGACTACTTATACAAATTAATGACGTGCATTGGATTTTTCGCGGAATTGCCTATATTTTATGAATGTCATAATTTTAGTTTATTCTACTGTGCCTACTAGAGACAAATAATATGAAGGAGATAAATGTATTCTGTTGTTCATGTTGGTTCTAGCATGACTGTTGGAATTATTATACTTATGTACAGAATGAAAGAGATTGGTTTAAATTTAATGATTGTGTTGTTACAATAAGCACAGTTAAAGAATTATATTGTGAGACCTCCTTTATATTTATCCTATACTTATAAATGCAATAATACACCACTTCCTAGTGGATGTGGTGGAAATTCTTAATTCTAAACGGAAGGGATTTAGGTATATGAGACTTAAGCAGTGTTTAAAGGATAACTGAATTTGCAATTCATCTGCTTTGCAAAAATACTCGGTGTGTTTTCGTTTTATACATTTGCAAATAAACCTAATGCACTTAAACCTATGTAAACTGATTTTATAAAAAAGTAACTTTTTAGTTTATTTGAGAGATACCCATCACCCTGCATATTTAGTGAATTTTGTACATATCAATACAATCTCACAAATGGTGCTGTTTAACTAAATTTAACAGAAGTGTAAATAAAAATATTACTTATATGAATGTTTGGTCAGTAGTACAACATTATATATATATATATATATATATATATATATATATATATATATATATATATATATATATATATATATATATATATATATATAATATAAATATATAAATATATATATATATATATATATATATATATATATATATATATATATATATATATAATAAGTTAGTAGGTCAATTCATAAAATTACTATTAAAACTTTTCATTTGCAAATCAAAATCAAATTGAACAATTTGGTTTAACTTAGGCTCTCAGAAGTGAAATTTAATAAGAAATTATTATTAAAATGTAATAAGCTGCATAGTAAATGTTAGGTTTATTGCAGTCATTCAAATAATAAAATTACAATGTACCAGGTGGACTAGGTTGGTGACACGGTTGCAAGCTCTTTTTTATAAAACGCATAGTTACGAAAAACCGCATGTTTTGTTATCAAGTAGTAGGCTTAAACATTCTACGGAGACTTTTTAAATAGAATATTGAAGTTAATTTAAAAATTATGGCCCACACTTGTATTTTTTTATGCGAATCATAGTAGGCAATGCCATTTTTGAAAAGCTTATTTTTTATTTCAAAAACATTTAAGTAATATAACAAATTTGCAAATAAAAAAATCTCTTAAAAAAAAGTTGAGTTGCTTAGCTTCCATGAAAAACCAGTACAATTATACAAAAAAGTAGAATACAGAATACAATATGTAGAATAATAAAAAAAAATGTTTCAAGTTAATTTAAACTTCTATTTTCTTTAGTAAAAAGCATAATAGGCAATGGAATTGTTAAAAAGTTTATTTCTTTATCGCAACAATGTTTGCAAGGGGACATATTTCAAACGGTACCTAGAAAGACTCTTATTAATGTCAAAATATTTAAAAGATTTGTTCATAACCTCAAGAATTTTGGATGATTTATAAACCGCGGATCTAAGTGTTGTTTAACTGAAAATCAATACGATAATGCACAAACGTAATTGATGCAGTGACAACAAATCCAAATATACAGGCAGCTAGAAAATCAAGTTAGTATTTTCCATACTGTTTATACATGTCAATAGTTCAAAAACAAATTAATTTTTTCCATGTAAATATCACAAACTTCAAGAAGGTGGTTGCCGACAAAGGATTAAATTTTGCCAGTGATACTTAAATTATTTGCAATAAAAGCATTTATTTTATCGCAATATTATGTGGGCTGACTAAGTACATGTTACCTGTAATGGTATTAAGAATAGATTCAATAAATACTGTTCTGCTCATGAGAATACCCATCGAACACAAGTGAGTGGCGTTCAACTAGGTCGCTTGGGTTTAATGTATGGGTGGCAATAAATAAAAACGGCGTGTTGGCTCTCGATATGTTTCAATAAAATTTAAATGCCAATAGTTATTTTGTGACAATATATGGAATAGGCTCTGGATAATATTCCGTTACAAGAACTTCAGAAAAGTTTTTTTTTTTATCAGGAAGGAGCACAGGTCATAATTCAGCAAACAATTATCGCTTAAAACCTCAACGTGTAGAGTGTATCCCATTTTTGATGGTGTTTTACGGTATCTCGGATTTTGCAATACTAAACAATGCAGTTTTCATCTTCACACATAACCGAGGTACCCTGAAAAATCATAAAAAATGTAACGCACTGTACACTACTATTGTAATGAAGAACTTGGACTATCAAGTGTAAATTGTTTGCTCATTAGTAATGGAAATTATATACGTTCAAATTTCGTAGTAAATAAGTTTTGTAATTTATGTTATTGAATAAATTGTAAACTGTTGCAGCTGTTTGCAAAGTAAGCTTTGCTGACACTCTTTTGTAAATATCTATAGTTAAAAAAAGATAGTCTTGCGCTTTCCACAAAATTATTTAGTATTTAGAAATCTTTTGGCCAACGACATAAATATACTACCGGTATATTTGAAAATTGAAAATCGACTTCTATCATCCACTAAGAGAAGTACTTAAGAATAATTTATTGCGCAATTAATAGAGAAGAGAAAGCTATTTTCAATGAAATTAAGTTTAGTTTTGGTTAAAGCAAATAAAACCTTTTTTTGTCAACGAGAAGTATATCCTTTCCCCGTCACTTATTTCACGAGATAGAAAAATTCAAAATTTTCCAGAAATTTAATACGGATACCTTTGTCGTATCTTAACTTGACACCTTTTATAGAAAAGCTTGATATTTAAACTTAGTGTACTAATTACGCTCCCTAGCGACCATCCTACGAACTTGAAAATTAATTTCAGCTTTTTCTAATGTGTAGTTTTATTGTGATTTTTCCCCCAAAGTTCTGCGATAATCTATTACCAAGGTGCGGTCGTTGGCCGACGTTAGTAGGACACCCAGTATAGGTGATTCAGTCCTATGCCCTATGAACTGTTGTCCTAAAACTTTATTACGAGATAAATGGTGCCAAAATTTGAATTTTTTAAATATTTGTTTTGAATATCTTCGGTATACCGGGTGATATTTTTTGGGGGTCGCGTACCCTTCTACCCATCCAAAGTTTTTTATGCTACGCCACTGATTAAATTCGATCTTATAGCGTGCTTACCCAATTGTTACTAGCAAATTTTTATTTTAGTTCATTTTGTTTTTCCACTTGTTTTTGAGTTTTTGGCCACAATTCGTAACTACCTAGTTATACAGCATGGAATTGAGTGATATTTGTATACAGACGTCAGCAAAATTGTAGGGTCATTTAGCGGTATGAGTAGCAAAAAATGTAACAAATTAACTATTAGGTATTACAGCAACTGTTCTGATTTTATGCACTCGCGGCACCAATTAATTAAGTAATTAATCGCAGACGCAATTTGGACACGATCATTATTTAGTTCACGACATCCATTCTGTATTCTTTCAATTAGTTCCTCAGGGAATTTACTAGTGTATGATATATTATGGCTTTGACACGACCCGAAGCTAAATAGTTCAATCGATTAAAATCGGGCGACCGTGATGGCCAAGCAACTGGCCCTTCACCGGGAATCCATTTTAAGATATTGTTCGCGACAAGTCGGATCTATCGATAATAATTTTCATCCACTGCCGAACTTGTCGCCAATAATGCGCTGAAGCACCGTCCAACTCGATCCAACTTTCTTGGCGCAAATTTAATGGAACACCTTCAAGCAAGTCCTGAAGCGAATTTTCCAGAAAATTACGAAATTGCATTTAAGCGAGAAGTTAAACATTACCACCCACAAAGAGTATTTTATGTAACATCAACCTACACATTTGCGTTGAATTCATTCTGCAACGACGATTCTTAATATATGGAGGATTTTCATGGGCTCATACATAAAGGTTGTGGTGATTTACAGCTCCATTGTTTGTAAAATTGCTTTTATCAGTTCAATTTCATGTAGAAATTGTGAATTTATTTCTGCTGATTGTAAGACCCATCTACAAAAGTTTGGACGCTTTCAGCGTCTCTCGGATGCAAACCTTGGACATGTTACAGATGAAAGGCTCGCAGATGATATGTTTGAGCTTCCTAAATACTCGCGATTGAGACATTTGGAGCTGCTGTGTAACTCGACGTGTGCTTTGAAAAATTGCATAAAAATACAAATTTATTGCTATAGTACTGGACAAGCACTCTATAAGATCGAATTTAATCAGTGACGCGACACAAAAAAAATTCGGATGGGTAGAATGGTGCGCGACCCTCCAAAAAATATCACCCGGTATACCGATAGCGGCAAAATAATGGTCATTGCCTATCTAGTGTGCCTGCCAAATTTAGAAATCGTACATATTTCCGTTTAGGAGATATTAAGAAAAATATTTAAAAAACTCAAATTTTGGCGCGATTTGTCTTTGGTAAGAAAGCGTTTTAATTAGGACAAATCCCCATTATTTTCATGTGTTCTATAGATTCTTTAAGTTGTCAAGATCAAACCGAACCGGAATCACCCTGTGTATATGATACCCAGTTCATAAGCAGTCAACCTGTTAAGAAATATATACAGATTCTCAATTTTTTTTGAAAACGGCAATGTGCGTAACAAGAACACACTACGGGAAATAAATAAACGGTTTAAGGGGAAAGATGGAGTATTAAAGTACCTGTGATTATTACAAAATTTAATTCATAAAAACAATATAAAATCTTCTACAAAGATCTATTGGCTGGTAGACATTTTATGAGAATGATGTCCTTTTTGTAAAATTCTTTTAATGGTGTCCTCATTGGTACCTATTTCTGCAGCAACATGTCCTGCAAGATTAAGCACTCTTGTGCAAACCATCAACTTATGATCTTCCTCTTCTGTATTCATGAGATAGCCATAGTTTGGATGACATTTTCTATACTTTGCTATACATCCACTTTGTTCAAAATGTTTCACGGTCTTCGACACAGTTGATGGAGATGGAATAATATGATTTTCAAATAAATTTATTGTATCGGTAATTGAATTACCCGCATGAATCCATCTGATTATTTGTACTTTTTCTTCTAATGTGTAAGTCATTCTAATAAATTTAATTTATTGCAAATCTGAAAACTAACTACCTATTTTCAATAAATTGCGACAGATACAGTACAGTGACATTACATTAAATTTAATAGTATCCATGGATACATAATTTCCCTTCAACAAACCCTACTACACTGTTTAATTATTAAAAGTTTTGATATGAATGAATAAGTTCAAAAGTAAAACCGTAATTAAAATTATTATTAATTTTATTAAATACATAAATAAAAAGTTTGCCTCGAGTAGGATTTGAACCTACGACAGGTACTTTGCTAGAGTACCGCTCTAACCAACTGAGCTATCGAGATACAAGCCCCAGTCAATGTAAATTTGAAATAATTTAACGTTAGTCAAGTTTTGTTTGGTATGTGCGAATCCTTGCGATATTGCAGGCTCACACTCCATTAATATAAGTAATTTGACTGTAATCTCATTATATTTAGAATTAACATCAGTTCTACATACATAAAGACAAAATTTACATCAATTGGGGCTTCTATCTCGATAGCTCAGTTGGTTAGAGCGCCACTCTAGCAAAGTACGTGTCGCAGGTAAACTTTTTATTTATGTATTTAATAAAATTAGTAATAATTTTTAATTACCTATATAGTTTCTGTATCGTTCATCCTACCAAAAAAATAGAGACAATCGGTATGTGAAAAAATAGTTCTTCAATTCCCCAAATGATTAGGTTTTCATGTTTACGGTGTGTTTCTCTTACAGAAAATGACATTTACGACAGCTGGTTATAGCAATTTAAGTTCGTCAATGTACACTTGTAGAACATTTTTACAAATTTGTTGAGAAATACAAATTATGAGCTGAATAAATTAACATTATTACTAACAAATTAACAATTACTTGTGTTACTTGCTTGGGGTGTAGCTCCCCAAAGAATCTGGTGGATTTTGGGACTGGGTTGTTTCTAAGCAAGACTCCATCAGAAGAAAGTGGAGGTTCAGGTGGTCCTTATTCGGGTGGTAGTGGTGGCCCCCCAATGACACCAGCGACAGGTGTTACCGATTCGCCTGCAGAAACTTCTAGTTTTTTTCCTTCAAGTATAATTAGTACTGTGGGCGCATCTGTAGGTGCTGTGGGGGCCACTGTAGGTGCGGTCGGGGCGACAGTGGGTGGAGCTGTTGAGGCTACTGTTGGAGTTGTGGGTGGCGCGGTTGAAGCTACTGTGGGAGCAGTAGGTGCAACTGTAGGTGCTGTAGGGGCAACTGTCGGGGCGGTTGGGTCTACAGTTGGGGCTGTGGGGTATGTTTATGTTGCTTGCTTTATATCAAATGTCTTGCTTTTGATTTCATTTTATAGTACTTCAATGTTTAGAGTGGTGACAATATAGCACATTTATTGTTTTTAACAATTAATTAACAAATTGGTTCCTTTTATATGATTTTTGCATTTTGCTAGCGCTATTAAATGTAACTACACCATATGTATACAATTTGATGTTTTATGTAAGTTTGTGAATAATTTTATATAGTTTGATTAAATTATTTCAGGAGGTCGTCAGTAGGAACATTCATGCGTCAACCAACAGAATCTGTGAAACCATCGAAAGTTCCACCACCCAAATTAGATTATAGGTCAATGGTATCAGTGGAT
This sequence comes from Vesta saturnalis, assembly GCA_036346205.1. Taxonomy (NCBI): domain Eukaryota; kingdom Metazoa; phylum Arthropoda; class Insecta; order Coleoptera; family Lampyridae; genus Vesta; species Vesta saturnalis. The sequence continues at coordinate 8,190,545 of JARFJB010000218.1, forward strand.
GATATGCCTGAATTATTTGTTTCTTTTGACAGTAAGTTCAGAATTCATTTTTTGATGGCATGACAGAACGTTTAGAATACGATATTCTAACAAATATTGACAAAATGACAATAAATACTAAAATGATTAGTGCAGCTAAGCAAACTAGTATGCACTTCGCCATAAAAAAAATATTTAAATGATTTTTGATAAAGCGATGTTTGTAATTATAATTTTGTTTATGCGGCAGTTCGATCCCCGCACTTAAGGCTTTCATCACTGGGTAGGTTGCATGTTTGCACTGCATGAAAATAGTTAATTTTGATCGAAGATAACACATAACTAGGTCACTTTACTTAAATTTATTATTGAATTTACGAAAAATTTAAAGTCAAAAATCTAGCTGTATGTTATTTTTGATTTGTGCTTTATACTTTTTTAATTTTTTAATATGATTCATATTTAAAAAAATAATAATAAAGTATTTTCTGTAATATTTTTGAATATTGATTGTGTTGTTTTAATAACAGAATTAATACCACGGCCTGCTCGTTCATGTGATGATCCTCCTTTGTATTTACGATTACGTATGGGAAAGCCAATTGATAAACCAATACCTCGATCAACACCTCTTATGTCGTATGGAAAGAAAAAGATGAGACCTGAGTATTGGTTTAGTGTTCCAAGAAATCGTATTGATGATCTCTACAGCTTTATACAAGTGTGGTTCCAACATCTTTATGGAGAATTAGATGAAGAACAGGTAGGGATTTTAATATAAAATTTGTTGTCTTGTTTTTTGTCAACTTGTAAAGAACGCCATATTGTGCAACAACAATACACATTGAATTTTTTATGGTTGAACAGGTTTTTTTAAAATTAATGAGAATAAGTTCTGTAGTACATACCATATACTAGCAAAAAAAATTGAGGTTAAGATGTTGTTTATTTATGGTTGTATTAATATAAATTTTATTCTTTAGTAGGTATATTTTCATTATTTCAAACATGAACAGTGATTGTGTGAACTATGAGTTCTCTTCTTTGAATCTAGATTTCTACAAATTTATGATAACTTAGTGTTAGGAATCTAATAATTTACTGAGTTGTTAAACCTGCTCATTAAAAAAGAGGTTGGTAACAGAAAAACGTCAAAGTTATGTTTTGCTTAATCTAATAAATGGGTACGTTTCTTTTTGTATTTCTGTGTTGATGCTAAACGTTGTTACACAATCCCTCTAATACCTAACACTTAGTACAAGCATGATAAAATATCATTTTTTATCCTTATAATATACTGTAAATTTTGTTTAATAACTCATAAGGATTTACGAGTTCATTAGTGAAATTTTAAAATTGCTTGAGCGTAGAATTTAAGTCATGTAATGTAACAATTGCTATTTGTTGATATCAATTTTGAATATTGGTAATAACTCCTGTTGTGAAGTTATTGGTAATGTTATATAATCCATTATCTATTTATTTTTACCTATGTCTGTTTGTATTATAACTTCCCAGTCTATCTATCCTTATTGTGGCTAAATAAATTTGTTAAACCACAATGACAGGTCGCGTCGGGGTGAAGGTTGTTGTCCCTGTAATCCTTAGATTTATAATGTTATCATAGCAATAGGAATTCTCTCTTTTAAAACAATACAGCATAATTGTTCCATATGGAGGATATATTCACGTGCAAAATATGCTCGAAATCAGTTAAAAGGGTCAAATTAGGTTGTAGAAAGTGTTCATGTAGCTACCACATTAGTTGCGCATTCTAGAATTAAAACAGGTGTGTTTATCAACAAAGATAAATTTCATTGCTGCTCCCGTGCTGATCGTAAATTGAAACTTATACCTGATTACAACACAGATTGTGATTGTGAAAACCTTCTTTGATTTGTCTTGCACTGTTAAAGAACTGCGGTCTACTGTTACTTTTCTTGTGGCAATTGTAGAGAAACAAAATGCTATGTTTGATAAAATTATGGGCATATTACAGAGTTTAGATCAAATAAAAAATGAATCTCAAGGCACAAATTCATTGTTTAGCAAATAAAATTAAAAAACTTAAGAATTGCAATACCTCTGCATCTGAATCTTCTATAATAGTTAATGAGATTTTGGACAGAAAGAATAGGAAAACTAATGTTGTTATCTTTAATGTAGTGGAATCAATATCCATTTCTCCCTTAGAAAAGAAAAACCATGATGCTACCGAAATTAATAATTTAGTCTTGTCAATCAATCCCAAACTAACCATTAAAAAGGTATTATTGAAGAAATATGAAGAGGTATTTTCATTACTTAAAATAAATAAGTCGCTTTCTGGAAATATTAAAATCAAACGCGATCTAACTGTAATACAATGAGATGAGTACAAAAGTCAATATCAAAGTAAATCGTCGCACTACAGCTGAAGAAGATAACCTACAGATAAAATACATAAATAATCAACCCAAGGTTGTTAAACGAAGATCGGAAAACTAAACATCCAACATCATAAATCACCCACACCATTAAATATATATTATCAAAACGTCCGTGGATTCAACACAAAAACAAGCTAATTTTACAACGTGGTTCTTTCTTCTAATTTTTGACATGTGTGCAGTCACCGAAACTTGGTTAAAAGAGCTTACAAAATGGCGAATTATTTACTGAAAATTTTAACACCTATTTTGTGGATAGAAAAAATGTTAGAGGTGGTCATGGAGTTTTAATAGTTATACATAGTAAAATGCATAGTTACAAAATAAATATAAATCCACCAAATCCTACTCTTCAAAATTACATAGATCTGTTTGAATGGTTCCATGTGATAATCTTAGGGGATTTTAATATACCTAAATTGGTAAACCTTAATAACAAAAAAGAGTTGTTAACCAGTTTCTAAATTTTCTGTCCTTCAATGAACTGTTGCATTTCAATAATGTCACGAACAGTCTTGACTTAATCATTACTACCAAACATCTACATCGTGTGGTTGAGCGTGAATTTGATTTTTTAGTTCAAGAAGATTCATATCATCCATCTTTACATCTACAGGTTTTTTTCAATAGTTAATAAAGGACAGAGGATGAAATACAATTTTTGACGTGCTAACTTTCATCTATTTTATTAATCAATGTGTCATATATTAAGTGCTTTATATTAGATCCAATATGTGGAACCAGTCTTAACATTTTTTTTTTATACTACCTTATATAAACTATTTGATCTATACATACCGTTAGTAAAGCCTAGAAAAAATAGCAATTCTGGATGGTTTACTGCAGATATTGTCAGATTAATAAAGCACAAGGATCACATTTGTAACAGTACTTTTGACATAAATCTGTGATGCATAAGAAAGAATTTAAAAAAAAAGTTCGGTCAGAGTTAAAGCGTACAATTAATCAAAAAAGAATAACTTATTAAGCAAGATCCAAAACAACTTTGGAATTATGTAAATTCGCTTAAAAACTCTACTAGAATACCAGGTGTTATGACTTCGAAGAATCAGCTGACATAGTGAATGTGTTTAGACAACAATTTTCTCATAACTACATAAAGAAGATATCAGTGCGTCTAACAGTGTATCCTTTTTGCCATATTCACGTATAGGGAATTATTTAGTAGCCGATCAGGAAATGTGTAGTAGTTGAAAAATTTAAAAAACACGAAAAGCATGCAATTAGGTTTAATATCTGAATTCTTCTTAAAAGATACTGCTATTATAATTTACAAACCGCTTGCATACATTTTCAGCGTCGTCCTAGTTTTCGAACGTATACTTTAAAAGCAAATATTTAGTGTCGTTTTCGTTAAACATATCGTTGCATCGGCATGGGTTTATGCAAAAACGTTCTACAATTACTAATTTCCATAACTTTACACAGTTCATCTCTGAAGCGTTGGATTTAAATCAACAACTTGACGTTATTTACACAAATCTTACTAAAGCGGTTGACCGTATCAGTCATGGTAAACTGCTAGACAAATTAAAAAACACAGGCATCAGTAGTAACATTGTGAACGTCATCACATCGTATTTAAATGGGAGCACCTTGGAGTAAAATCTAATGAATATATTGTGTGAAGTGGGTCACACAAGGTTCAAACCTTGGGCCCTTACGATTTTTAATATTTATCAAGTCTATTTGCGGCAACATGACTTGTAATTGTCTCCTCTACACTGACGATCTGAAAATATTTAAAATAATTGATGATGTTACAGATTAGAACAATTTACAACAAGATCTTAACTCAATAAGTGAATGGTGCACAACAAATCGTTTGTCTCAATGTTCAAAAAGTAATGTGATGCCGTTTTCTTGCAAAATGCATACTGCAAGTGTTGACTATTCCATTCGAGAAAATAAATTACAAAGAGGACAGAATGTCAAGACCTTGGGATAGTTTTTGACCCTTAAGTTAACTTTTAATACTCACAAAAGTTGTTTCTGAATGCAACAGTATACTGGGTTATAATGTTCGAAACAGCTACTTATTTCAAACCACCACTGCCATTTGTGCAGTTTATAATTCATACGTTCTATGCAAATTAAGTTATGCGGCTTTAGAATGGTTACCTGGCAACATCAATTACAGAAACGTACTTGAGAAGGTACAAACACGCTTTCTGAGATACCTGTACTTTTGAAAATATGAATCCTGTCCAGCTGTTGGTTACAGCTGTGAGTCACTGTTAAGAGTGTTTAATTACATCAGTATTTGTGACTAGCATACTTTGCAGACAATTTAACACCTATACAAATTAGTTTATAACAATATTGATACAAAACACTGTCAAAATTGCAGATTCCTGTTCTTCGACCAAATTAGAGAAAACATTCGACTTTTTACTGTAATACTCAGCATTGTCTACATCATTATCGTTCACTCTTAAACAAAATGTCAATATTACATAAACAAGTGTATGAAGATATCAATTTATTTGTATCGTCGTTTAAGGTGGGACGTCGCGAATAGTCAACAAAAAACGTTTTCACATATGCTTTTTCTACTCCTATAGAGTATATGAAGAGTGACATATGAGTAATACGTAACTACCACTTAAATACGATTTTTATGACCATTGAACGTTTTATACACGTACCTAATGTTGTAATGAACGATACTATAAAAAATGAATTACTGTATATAGTATATTACATAACCAGCTACGACAGTGATAGATATCGCACAAGCGGGAATTCGACGAGTGCAGGATAAACACTTTCGTGCGAGCTTAAAGTACAGTATTTTCCATGAAATAAGACAGTCTCCCTACTGTTTTATTGATCACAAATTAAACAATTTTATTACAAAGAAAACGTTCTTATAAACAAAAATACACTCTTTTATAAAACAAAAATAAACTCTCGACATGAATAATGTTTGTAATAAAATATCTTGTTCAAATGTATAAATGCCTTTGTAACTTTTAGGAGCTGAGAGACGAAATTTAATTTGCTCTAGAGGCACTGTATTTTTGTCATCAATGTTAGGAAAAATAAACTCATTTTTGTGTTCTTTGAAACTTCGTAGACAATTATTAATAATACTCTTCTCATCTCTTATTTCTACTACTTCTGAAACAAATTGCTTAGAAGCCTCTTTTTAGTTTTAGCATTATAAATAAATTCACAAATCACAAAACTGCCATTAACAATATCACAAATCTGTTGCACAGGAACTTTGAAGTTTCGTTCAGTCTGAGGTTCGGCTTCAGTCTCATCAGATTCAGTTTCTATATCTGAGTTGTTATCTTCATTACTTCCAATGTCTTCTTAAGTGACACTTCAAGTTGGGTATTCTCGGTTTCAATATTTTGAATGTCTTGTAGATCTGATGGTGCAGGTGCATTCGAGGTATGTAAATCTGCCAAAGATATTGATCTCCCTGCCGGTACGTCTATTTTTTAGTACGTTTTTATTTGGTATTTCTGGGATTGCAGTGTTTTTTGCATTATAGTTTCAAATGATTCAGTCATAGCAAGCTCATTTATTCTACGCCCTGATGGAATTAATTTGTTCAACACTTTCTCTCTATCAACAGTAATAATTCCGTATGCTTTAAACCCTGCTTTAATATTGTTTGCCATAGTTGGTTCCAGTTTTTCTAGTAGTTTTCTTAGTAAGCCAGGGTAAGCAGTTTTGGTAGTACTCCACGGTGTCTTTTTTTCCAGTCCGTAAGAATATTTCCCCAAGCTGTTTTAACGGGGTGAAATACGGATACATCTAAGGGTTGGCAAATATGAGTGCTATTTGGTGGTAAGAATACAAACGCAATATTGTGTTGTTCGCATTCTTTGATAACTCGTTCAGACAAATGGCTTTGAAGATTGTCACCGACAATCACTAGCTTTCCCTCTTTGTCTCTAAAATAACGCAATGCAACTTTGAAGAACCGATCTTCAAATTTTGCACCATCAAACCACCCATTTGAGGAACGGTTGTACAGAGTGCCAGTTGGTCCACCTTCCAACCACTCTGGGTATAGATTTTTCGACTTATATACGACGTATAAAGGAAGCAACTGTCCATCTCCAGTAACAGTAAACATTATTGAAGTAGACGACTTTGAGTTATCCAAAGTTCTCCTGGCATGTTTATTGCCCCTCTTCATGTAGACTTTCTGCTTACCAGGATCATCGGTAGTATTGATCGTAATTGATAACATTTTCTGGTGGAACACTCTGCATAGTAATTGGAAGTTCATCCAAGTATTTGTTTATCATTTCAGGTGTTACTTCAGCTTGACTACGTTTAATATTTTCTGAATTTCTTTGAGCTAGCTCACGATTCCGACTCAAAAATGCTTTAATCCAGTCTTCGCCAGGCACGTTGTCTTCAAAACACCTAATTATTACACCTTTACGATTTAAATATAGTTGAACGAATTCTTTGATGTCTTGCTTTGTAAATGGGTACTCATAATTTGCTGCTGTTAGCATGGCCTTTAAGACATTTCGTTCTTCCGTAACACTTAACACAGTTGGCTTTCCAAGTTTATCAGAATATGTGCCCCTATATTTATGGTAGAGAGTGGTTTTGGCACTCCATACAAGTCAGCAGCTTGCCCAAATGACATGCCACATTCCAGAATTGCCTCCAAACCCAACTCTTATATTTTCTCTATATTGTAATTTCTACGATATTTTGTTCCCAGAACATGTCTGTGGTTACGCGGCATCGTTCCATATATCCCCTGTGAAAGACCAAAATATGTAAAATTACATTTTTGCCTTTGTGGTTAATTATTGAATGTCAATAAAAGTCGGAATATAATGTTAAGGTTATGTTCTAAAATAAAGTTCATTGGGGTTATAAGTTACCTAGCTTCACAAGAGAGCTACAAAGGAGACTATTCGACATATTGAACAATTTTATTTTATAAATATAACCGAATAACAAACTTACTGTTTGAATATTTGCTGCTTTGGCAGGCTACTGCCATTTGACAACTCAGTCAACTTAACATACTGAAAAAGAATCACTAGATGGTTAACCACTGATAAAATATCGCGGTATATTTGAAATGTCTACCTCTTGTTCCGTATAACCCCAGCTGTTCCATATATACCCGGTTTACGGTACTTAATCTAATGTGGCGATTTTGATCGCGACCGAACTCCGTCAGGCCGATGACATCCAGTACTTAACTTATAGAAAATCAATGCGAATGTAAAAGGCACACGTGTTTTTTACTTCCGTATTGGGTACAATGAGAAAGTGAAGCGCACTAGTGTGCGAAAGTATTAATTTCTGTACGGTTGATTGTGCGATATGAATCACTTTCGTAAATGGTCGTAGGAAAAAATATTTTCAAAATGACGACACTTCCGCTTATGAACTAAAACGTTTGTTGTATTAGTTACTAAACTTAATTCGTACTGTTTTTGAGAAAAAAATGATTTAAGTAATTTTTTTTAAATTGCTTTCCACTTAAAAATTTTTACTATGTTGAAAGGATAGGTACAATTGCGGCCAGGGAAAATTTACCACTATCATTTTTCTATTGTAATTCAATAGTAAAATCATTGGCGTACAAACTTGATTAAAATGACAGTGCTGTCATCATAGGCACTTTTTCAATTATGAAGCATTTTCAAATACTTGCATTATGATACGCCACTGTAAATGAACGTCCTTTTACTCTATTCAAAAATTTCAAAAAACGATTGCTGGATAATAAGTGGTAACTTTTCCGTGGCCACAACCGTATTCTTGACACTGTTGGATGTCAAATAGCTATTTTTATATTAAGTGTGTGAAGCATATGTTTTAACGGTGAAAAAATCATTCGAACTATTAAAACAGCTTCACGGACGAAATATAAACAATGGTTTTTCTACAACTGATTTTAAATAAGTTATATATTAAAAAAAAAATAATAATAAAAATCTGTCAAAATTATGAAACGGTCAAGTCTCCCTGTTGAGTAACTAAGGAGACACAGACACTTTTCCAAACAAACGACGCCATTGCTAAAAAATAAACATAATTTGTTCACAAAAATTTGTTTGTGTTAGTATTGGTGCAGTTTACAATTCCAAAAAAATTAGTATAAGCAACGAAGATAAAGTTTCAGTTACGGGGCAGATTCCTCATAGATTGCTCCAAGATGCAACAGCAGCGATTGACAGTTTATTGCCAACAAAATCCAAAGTGCTTTATGAAAAAACGTATTCTACATTTAAAGACTGGTGCTTTGATAAGAAAGTAAAAGGGATTATAGAAGATATAATTCTAGCGTACTTGGAACAAAAATCGAGACAAGTAAAGTCATCTACGCTTTGGTCTACTTTTTCAATGTTGATGAGCACATCAATTGTGAAAGAAAATATAAATCTTGGGAAATTTCCAAATTGATTCCCTACTTAAAAAGTAAGTGTCTACTACTGTGGCAAAAAAATCTGCTATTTTGACAAAGGATGATATAAAAAAATTTATAGCTGAAGCAGACGTCAAAATTATTTTTTGATGAAGGTGAAAATTTTCTTCAACAAAAACTACTGTACTAATATTAGGTTTGCTTGTTTGCAGACAGTTGTGATTTTGGTAGTATATAGTGCTTGTCACAGGCAACAACTAACAAAAATGACAATAGATGACAGGGACGACATAGGGCACATATTAATTGTCAAAGTAAGCGATAACAAAACTCACAGGGTTCGCACGTTTACGGTTTAAAGATTAGAATATATAGAAATATATAGAAAATATAGAGGTTTGCAACCATTACATAGTAAAAGGAATCGTCTTTTTCTGAAGTATGCAAATGGCAGATGTATAAATCAGGCCGTAGAAATCAATAAAATTGGATAAATACCCAGTCTTATTGCTGCATTTCTCAAGAAAAAGAACTTTAAAAACTACACAGGCCACTGCTTCAGAAGGTCTTCTGCAACTCTTCTAGTCAATGCTGGAGATTTGTTGACTATTAAAAGACATGGAGGTTGGAAGTTTTCCTCCGTAGCGAAAATAAAATATTAAACTCGGCCTCCGGGTCCACCATCGATGACGTTGAAAGCATACCCTCAGCAATGGTATCACCTAGTACGAAGCTAATTAATAACTGTTCCGTTTGCACTATCAATGTCAATATTCATTATAAAATGGATAAATAATTTAGTTATTTTTTGTTCAAATTCCGATGTATTATTATTTATTAATTAATAGTCTTCAAGTGTATTCATTTATCATACTTTTAAATAATAAAATATAGTCATGTGCGTAAAAAAAATGGTTAGTCATGTGCTTGAAGCATAAATTCACGCACACTTATTGAAACGTTAATGTTATCATTTTATGACAGTTGTAGAAATATTTTTTTTAGATATTTGTAATGAGCTTACAGATTTTGACTTTGGGTTAGGGAAAAATGCAGAAATTTTGTTTTCAAATAGAATGTGTAATGTTTTATTCGACTGTTGGATAAAGCCAGAAATTCTGTACCGTTCTATGTATAAATTTCGTATACAAAACTATAATAATTTTTTTGGTTGTCTGATGTAATATTTTTGTAACAAAATTGTTTGACAGCAGTTTTATGATAAAATAAAGACTTGGAAAGAAACCATTGAAAATATGTATGTCAAATATGAGTACTAATTTGTAAATGTTTTTTTCTTTTCATATATTCAAAGTGAAATAGAGTTTACCATTTTTTTTATACACCTAGACATACAGGTTGAAATAAATTTCAAAAATATATTTACCATATCTTTGACGTTTTACCAATTCTAGGTTGACATTTTCAAAACAAATTTTTTAACACATAAAAAGCAAAAAAATATAATTTGTTTTTGTATTTGTGGGCCGAGATCTAGGCACAAACGGAAATGTCATGCATCTCTATGCATGTCAACTACTAATGGTTATTAGCACCACCTGTCACTTGGATTTTGCCATACTAAAGGAATTCCACCTTTAGTAAGGTGTTTTTAACGTGGCAAACATTGTATTGCCATGAGACCTACAGTTTTACTTTCTATCCAAGAAGAAGTGTGCTTTGACTTTTCTAGCTAACTATTTCACCACCCAGGCAGCTAACATGTGATAGTTAATAGATGAACGAGCATTTATAAATGTAAGTGAAAAAGTTCTTCATCAATTTAACAATAAAAAGTAGGATTTGCTAAAAAATAGAATTATTCTATTGTATATTTAAACAATAACGCTGAGAATGAAATAAGGTTATTAAACAGAAAGTTATGGTTAAACACAGAAAAGACAGAAAGTCAAATGTTACAACCATACTCTGCAGAAGCAAAAATGGAACTATGGTACCAACCTCTAGCTACTAGTTAGTAACAAAACGAAAATACAGTATGAATAGTTTGCATTTTCAACACTTCCTTCCAAAATATTCTTATTGTTTTTTAACAACACATATACCAAGTACGCACCTCAGTTTTTCAAATGTTACCCAAGGTAATAACTTTGTGAACACATCTGCCACTTTATCGATTCCACTGATGTGCTCAATATTAAGGTTCACCAGCACTAAACTTTTCCTGAATAAGAAGAAATTTTACGTCTATGTGTTTTGATCTTTTGTGGAATTCTGAGTTTTTAATGAGTTTAATAGCACTTAGATCATACATCATAAGAGTTGGAGTACAGTTTTTACCGTTAGTTCCAGAAATCATCTTTTCAGCCACATTAGTTCTTTCACTCCCTTGCTGGCTGCACTGTACTCTGTCTCTATTGCTGACAGCACTACGCTGGCTTGCTTTTGGCTATACCAGAATATTGCACCCTGTTGGTTCATATAAAGGTAGCGAAAAATCCTTTTCATCGGTGTCATATTCGAAGCTTTGGGGCTGTCTAACGTTTCGGATGCCAGACTGACATCATACCTGATGTCTAGCCTTGTAGCTACGATTAAGTATGAGGCTGCGAACTGCTTCACGATATGGAACTCCATTTGATGGCGAGTGATCCTTGATAGTACCTGCTTCAGACAATGCGCCCATCGTCCACATAAAGTGCATCAAGTCTTCCACTTCCATCGCCGCTACACTTTGCACAAATTGCAAGTTACATAAAAAGTCAACAAAACGCTTATTCCAACATCTCGAAGCTCCCTTTAACCCATAGCCTTTAACCATTTCTCCGATTCACTCTTCATCGCCGAGGTACCTACAGGAATCTGGAATATTACGTTCTAAATACGCTTAATTTACATAATCAAGTAAATATGTTGGCCTTTTGATTTCACGCCGTCTAACACCTCGGTTATTTTCTTGTGTAGTCGTTGTGGCAACATTATCTTCAACAGCTTTCTCCGAATTCGTGGTTACGACTTTCTCGGAAGTAATGGTTTTTATGTCGATTGCACCTACCGTTTGATTTTCCTTTCTAACAGGGATCGTCGGGACATTCTCTTGATTATCATGTGGGTTACCTAACAAAATTTTAGTTTCTTCTTTGAAAACTGTTCCTCTTTAAAAATCACATCTCTACTTTTAATGACTTTGTTTTCATCTTCTATCCAGATTCGATACCATTTTTTTCACCGGAATACCCTACGAATTTCGCAGAAGCGCTGTTTTTGTCTTACTTTTGGCACTTCTTCGGTATATTTACAAAACAATTTGTACCAACAATTCTCAAATGATCGAGATTGATAATGTCCCAACCATACCACAATTTCGTTAGTGTTTTATTCTCAACGGACATGAGACCGGTTCGATTTAAAGTGTATGCCACTATGTTCACAGCTTCCACCCAGAGTTTTATTGCAAGGTCCTTCGCGTAAATCATTGACCCTCTACTAACGTTCTATTTTCGCGTTCCGAAACGCCATTATATCATCAACGTTCAATTCTAAAATGTCCTTCACGTTCGAGTTATTGAACTCCTTTCCGCCGTCACTTAAGAACTCACTTATCGTATGTTCAGCATTGTTCGCTTGTTTATTATTATTTTTCAACATTTTCTCACTTCCCCTTTTTTCAATAAAAAACACTCGACGAAATTTAGTATAATGGCCTTTGAAACACACGAAGTATTTAGCACCTATTAGCGATTCTTCCTGCATCAATCCGCAAACGTCTGCTTAAATGAATGCATTAGGAGCCATCGGTCTATTTATTCGTATGGTTCTTTCGGACATAGGTATCGATTCCCACTCATCTGTTAGGTAGCGTCGACATTATTCGACTCATCAGAAGCAAATCCGGTAACTCGGTTTTTCCAGTTTAGCGTTCAGTTTCCAGAAATATTTTTGAAGACGCACCACGTGTTGCAATATCTTCCGTGGTATCCTTTTCACTACTGAAAATCTTTCATTAACTGGCCTGAACTTTTTGCGGAAGTGCAAGTTGCAGTTAAATCAACATTTCTGTGGTTCATGCTACTTACCAAAACAATTGAACTAAAGCGTCACCTTTTCTATACGATTTCATTTCATTTTCGTATGATTTTCTGGCTGCTCTTGATACTTGGTGGTTCTGGTAGAGCTCTCTCAACCATCACAAGTTCCAATAGTTCTTGATGTATAGTATGAATAGTGGAAGTCTACGCTTTAACCAACCTACTTTGTAGTACTTAGAAACGATCAATTCTGAAGTTTCATGTTTCGAAACAAAATAATTATTATTAATAATATTTAATTGTTTTTTTTTTGTGTAAATCCACTTGCATTATACAAAACAACATATCATTTAATTTAGTTTAATAAGTAGTGCTTTATAAAAACATTTCTAACAATATTCAATGAAAAATGCCTAATTAAAATTAAAAATATTAGTGTTCGTTCATACACAAGAGACAATCGCTGTATTCCATCCCATATAGCTCCACCGGGACTCCGAAAACTGTCACGACTTCTCCTCGGGAATTCTAATTACATTTATTTTTGCTTAACAATACCAAACATTATGTTAAATTTTGAAAAATGCAATATAACAGGATGTCTTTGCCAGATTGCGTAGCTACCTACCAATTTGTCTGTACATTGTTAACAATAGTTTCCACTTTCATAACAGGAAAGTAATCAAAATGTGTTTTATGCATTTGCTTGTAAACGTATTAATAACTTTTGATATTAATTAAAATGAAGATCTTGTTAAAATAGAAATAAAGTCTATTATGTAAATTGGAATTGAAAGTGAATTACATCTGGAATCTTTTTCTACATCTAATAGTCTTTTTGGTAGAAGTTGTAATAAGATCTTTGGTTAATTTGGATTTTTTCTCTATTCTGACAACCTGTTTCAGCATCTTAAAAAAAGGATACAGCTGGAAACAGGTTTCAACATTGAAGGTTGTGTATCTCTCACTATTTCTTAAAGGGTCAATTAGTTGTCTCTCTTCGATTATAAGTGAATATAAGGCCCTTTTGTGGTATATATATATATATATATATATATATATATATATATATATATATATATATATATATATATATATGTATGAATGAAAATTTTAGAAATTTAGATGGTATTTTTTGAAAATATGACATTCAGTTTGACAGTTCTGCTGTCATATGTTTTCATAACAATCACAAATTCAGTATTGAATATTGATATTTTAATTAAATTGTTACCGGTGGTGATCATATCTTTGGTGCATTAAGAATAATAAAATTAATCAATTGTGTGTTGTGTGTGGTGTGAAAAATGTGGTCAAACATTTAAAGAGAGTAGAGAAGAATATTATAAAAGAAACGGGTACGCGAGGGAAGAAGCAGAAAGATTAAGGGAAGAGAGAGTAACGGCAAGAGAGGGCATAATAAGAAGAGATAGGGACGTACAAAAGCATGAGAGATGGGAAAAAATAAAGGAACCTAAATACAATGTAAATTATAGGAAGATTAAAGGAGAAGGAAAACCAGAAGAAAGGAAATAAAAAAATGATAGCGAGGTTCGGGTGCGGTAATGAAGAGTTGGGAAACAAGTATTGATGCGGGGATGGGGTGGAAAATATGAGAAATATAATCAAAGGGCGTAGGGAGTTAAGGGACGTTGACAGGAGTGTAGAAGAAATACTAGAGGAAAAGAGAGGGGTAGCGCAGTGGGCGGAGGAAACGTGGAAAAGGGGAAAATTAGAATGGGAAATGAGACAAAAGGGAGAAGATAAATATATAGAAAAAATGCACGATGCATTCAATCGAGAATTTGAACGAGAACGGCAATACGATCAAGATTCTTTGAGTCATTCAGTACGAATAATGGTCTCACTTTTGAATCAGTACGAATAATGGTCTCACTTTTGAATCAGCAGCAGGAAACCTCATACTACAAATTGATGATAGCAGTCAACGGCGAGTACGAAGGAATCTTCTTCCTAGATGTACCTGGCGGAACTGGCCTGGGACCCATTTTACAGCGGTTAAGGCTCCGTGAGGCTCACCATTTTTAACAAAGACTCCTTTTCCAAGATAGGGCCGTCTTATGCTATAATTAAAAGGTAGTAACGACTTTCAAAGCCAACTTGTGTTATAATTACGAGTTAACATACAGTTTGTAGCACCATCCTACGGTATAATTAGAAGTTATGATATTGTTTGCAAGGCCATCTTACGATATTAAATAAACAAGTCAAACACCTTCAAAACAAAAGAATTTAGCCGCTGAAGGTTCCGTCAGGGCTCTCATTTCTACCAGCTGTTGTTCAGCCCTGGACCGTATTTCTAACAACTCAAGCTGTTGTTCAGTCTGGACCTTGTATTTCGTGTACATTTTGGCTTTCAGTCTGGGCAGCTCCTGACTTGGCTTTATCGTCCGTACTGTTGGCTTTCAGTCTGGCGCTCCGACAAGGCTTTCCAGTCCAACTGTTAGGGCTCAGACCTATGCTCCACTTCTATTAGCAGTCAGCATAAACACTCAAACACGTAAACTCACAAACATACAACCTCGCACAAAGAATACTAACAATCTTAAAAAAACAAAAAACAAAAATCAAGTAATAGTCCAGTGGTACACGCTCATCAAAATAAGGCGTTTGTTTATTTCTAACAAGGTCTTTGTGTAGTACATGCTCATCAAAATAAGGTGTTTGTTTATTTCCAGATTTCCAATAAGGGCTTTGTGTGGCCACCGGTGATACACCCTTAACAAAATACGGTGTATGTTAGTGTCAATTAGGGCATTATGTACCACCGATAGACATGTTCTAGATGCAGAAGGTAGATTCAAGTTGCAATTTTTATTATACAGCCACAGGGAAAATCCTGTGATTCATACAATAGAGCTAAGTGCAAATTCCCTCCGTGTTTTACACGTTTGCTGTTTTTTAGTTCCTCTGTTTGGAGTGTTGTGTGTTTGTCCAAGTGTTTGTCTGTTTACGGATGTTATGTTAAATAGCTTGTGTGGTGTCTTTGATTTGGACATTTAGATTGTTTCTTATTATAGATTTTGGTGTGTTTGCTTTCTTGTTTGTTTGGGGTGTTTGAATATTTGCAGTTGCTGACTGGCTTCCAGCTACTAGAGTGAGGCCCAGGGTTGAGCCCCAGTTGCTGGAAAAGGGGATCTCCAGACTATAAGCCAAAAAGGTACACGCTAACAAGGCAGGCGATCCAGCTGTTAGAAATGGGGTCTATGGCGGAGCCCCAGTTGGTGGAAATGAGGCCCCGGAGGAACCCTTATCGGTTTTTTTTTGCTAGTTTCCTTTGTTTTGGAGATGCGTGGCTATTATTTATTTATTTACTTTAAGATGGCCTTCCAAACTATACTATAACTTCTAATTACACCATAAGATGGCACTGTAAAGTGTATTCTAACTCTTAATTGTACCACAAGAGAGGCCTATATTTACTTATAATCCAAGAGAGATCACTAATCAGCCCTGTATAAGGTAGTGAGAGAGAGATGAATAACCTTGGATGCTCAAAGCTGTTGCAAGATGTATATTTTTTTTCAAGATGTTGAAACATGTTGTAAGCGTAGAGAATCAATTCAAACTAACCGAAGTATCGTATTTTAGCTTCTACCAAAGGAGCCTTATTGGAAGTAGAAAAAAAATCCCAGATGCAATTCACTTTTAATTCTGATTTTCATAATACATATCATTCTTATTTTATCTAATATTAAACCTAGGAGAAAGTTATTAATAGAAACGCATAAAATTTCATGCCCTACAGCTAAACACAGCAAGTAAATGCATACCCCGATTTTAATTACTTTCCTGTTATTTAAGCATTAAGTAATAATAAGTATATTAAGCAAATAATTACAGTGACATTCCTCTAAATACGTTCAAATTCCTTATGTCATTGCTATTCTTCATATTGTACAGAAGGAAAGGGAAAGGAAATTGCAACGTGTTTCATTCTTTCCCCAAGGAGGAGAGCGGGCTACTTGAGCTTTTCAAGTTCTTTCAGCCACAGTGCCCAACATACATACATTAAGTATATATTGCATGGTGGGATCAAGGATAGGTGTGGTCAAGAATATGATCGGAACGATCGTAGTTACGGTTCTGAGGGACAAGTTACTAACCCAGCATTCGCCTAAATAGCCGCACACGATGTACGTATACGCGGTGATCATGTCGCTATATGCGTATAGGAAACCACCCTGGAAAAACCTCATACAGGGTAGGCGGCAACAGGAATCGAATGCTAAGCAGGTCGTGTTACCACTTGTCCACCTACTCGGTTTTTTATAGACAAATCATAGTTCGTCACGCAATCTGGCATAAAATGTTATCCTGCCATATGTATTCTTCAAAATTTAAAAGCAAACTGTTTTGTGCTGTTAAATAAAAACAAATGTAATTAGAATTCCTGAAAAGTGAAAGTATATTAAGCACCAATTTGTTATGTAATTGTCTTATGATTCTAATGTTAAATGTAATTTTAAATGTAAAATAAAAATGCAACACATGTATATGTAACGCTCTACGGCTAAATACAGTAATTCTCTTTAGTTTTTTGCTTATAAACATTAATTACTCTTAACATTTAATTTATGATGTTGATTTGAAACTAGCCCTGTCAAAAGGACTGTAGATGTATGAACTAGTTTTAAAATGTTCATTTCAACGCGATAACTTTATTTGACTTATTAGTATACTGACCTGAAATCAGTTTCATTCAGAGGACCCAAGTATAGAAACAACATGCAAGTCTAAGATATTGATTTGAAATCAGCTTCCTCCAAAAGAACCTTAGATGCAATATACACCAAAGGATCTTAGATACCGACAGGGGTACCCACCAGAGATGCAGATTTCAAGCTGTAAGCTGTCCCTGTCAAATGGATCTAGATACGGATACAACCCTCGCCAAAACCGGAATCTGTCAAAAGTACTTAGATACAGATGAATCCCTTACTGAAACCAGCATATGTCAAAAACATCTAGATAATTTTATTTTTAATTAAATCATAAAATCTCCAATTTGAATAATGGTTGGACATTAGGGGAAATTCCAAAAGTCATTTGGATAATAATCCGAAAAACCAGGAACTCATTAAACACTCAGCCTAATGGCATAACCTTCGGAAAATTTAAGGTCACAAAGAGAAAGGCGTGGTGCGCTTTTCTACTTTATTCATAATTATTTTTTTCAACTTTGTAATGTGTCTTTCTAATTTCATGACTAATCAGGTTTTCAAAAGCTCTGCATACACAATTAAGAAGGTCGTTTCGTAAAGTAACAGAAGTTGAATAAACGTTGGTTTTGATTTTATCTCAAACATGAAGATCACGTGAAATAAGGTCTGAAGATCTCGCAGGTCAGTATCACATCCTAAACGGAGAATCCACCTATCTTCAAACATGTTGTTTAACTGTACACTAGTTTGAGAAGCACAGTGTGTGCAGTCTTTTGAATTTATTGACAGATAAGGGTGGGAAATGAGAACATCTTATATTAAACGCGCTACAGGTCCGTGTAACAGTTTTTTGTCACTCTCCATGAATAAAAGACAAATTTAGTATTCACTATCCATTTATTTCGAAGCCTTCTATTTTATCATCAAACTGCCGTCAACCTTATTTTTATGACAAAATATCAATTAACTAAAAGGAAATGTTTAATAATAATAATGATAATAATAATATCTTTATTTGTCCAAGTGATCTGTACAGATATAGGATAGGTCAAAACATGTCAATTATAATTGATTCTACAAATTCCTGAACTGAATAGAAACATTTTGGAAATGTTACCCCAAAAGATTATCGCATATCTCATGATTGACTATGCTCGCAAAATAAAACATTTTGACAATATTCAGGTTAGTTATGTAACTTAAGCGCAAAACATTATGATGCAATTGATTTACTCATCGACGATATATGATCCTTCCAAGTTAAGGAATAGTCAATAGAAAGACCTAACAATTTATAAACTGTTACTTGTTCTATTGATTTACAATTCGGTATCTTTATCAGTGAACTTGCTTTGTATTGAGAACATTTAGAGTAAGATAGCATAATTCTTGTTTTTTCAGTACTTAAAAGTAACTGATTTAATGTAAAATAGTTCGCTAATTCTACTAAACAAGAGTTTAATTGACATGACACTACATTACCACTGTCTCCATAAGAAGGTAGTGTAAGGTCATCTGAAAATAAACAAGCATTAATATTAATACAGCTTTCTATATCATTATATACAAGAGGAATAATAAAGGACCAAGTACACTGCCTTGCGGTACTCCCATTTCTAAACTTAAAGTTGTCAAACAACAGCCCTGCCAATCTACATACTGTTTTCTGGAAGTAAGGTAAGACTTAATTAACAGGTGACACTTTCCACGCAATCCCACCTTTTCAATTTTATTAAGTAGTATTGTATGATTTACTAAATCAAAGGCTTTCTTTAAATGAACAAAACATGTTAATATTTTGTTTCCATTGTAAAGAGTCTTATAGATGATATCCAAAGCTGACGCTAACGCTGTGGTTGTAGATCGACCTTTCCTGAATCCATGTTGATTATCGGAAAATACGTTATGCTTATTAAGAAAGTCAATGACACACTTGACAAAAAGTTTTTCTATAATTTTTCAAAAACTGGAAAGAAGCGCTGTAGGCCTGTAATTGTCTGAACTTGTTGGATCACCTTTTTTATAAACACAAATCACTTAGACAATTTAAGAATATCAGGGAAAATACCGTTATTGAAACACTCGTTAATGATGAAGCACAAAGGTTTACTTATTTCTTTGGCACACAGTTTAACTAAATTGGAAGAAAATTCATCACTGCCTGAAGAATTTGATCCTTTTAATTCATGGATAACGTTTAATATTTCAACTTCAGTAACTTGGTAAAGATATACAGAATTTAGGATTTCATTAGGACTATTAAACTCGGATAGGTTAACTTTATTTGCTAAAAAATGTTTGGTAGAATTAATGAAATAATTGTTAAAGCAGTTGGCTGTATCAGTAGGTTTAGTGCATAACTTGTCATTAATTAGAAGGTTTTGTGGAATGTAGCTTTGTTTACTTGTAACTGAATCATTTATTATATTCCAAAGAGATTTTGTTTTATTATTTGAGTTTTTAATTTTAGATTCAAGATGCATTCGTTTAGCCCTGCGCAATAAATGACTATATGTTTTTTTATAATTCTTGTAACATTGCTCAGTTATTATATTATTTTTCCATAGACGGAAAAAATTTTTTAAATTTATTGCTGAAGTTTTTAATTGTTGTGATAACCATGGTTTATGGGTTTCTTGCATCTTAAACATCGTACCAAGTTTCCAAAGCTAAATACTGCTTGAAATTTGTAATATTTTGTTTAGAATAAGATCTAGCATTTACTCCACAGTCCGTTTTATTTTATTTATGTTGGTAGAAAAAGATTTGATCAGAGATACCATAATGCAGTACTTCTTTATGTGATATACTATCAAAATTTATAAACATATAGTCTTATTGCACTCGAATGTTTACTTATTCGTGTGGCTTCATTGAAAACTGAGGTAAAACCAAAAGACTGCATTAAATCTATTAAATTATTTGTGACATTGCAGTGAGTAAAAGCATCGATGTTTAAATCGCCACAAATTATAACTTTACGTACTCTGTGTTTATTAATTAACAGTTCTAGACAATCTTCTAATTTATCGAGAAACGTATCTATATCAGAATGTGGAGGTCTGTATATACAAATTACATATAAGTATTCACTCTTTAATGATAGTTTTATAGCACAGCATTCAAAATTTCTTTCAACAGCAAGGTGCACAAATTCAGATAAACTATAACACACTAAGTTTTTCTTTAGTAAAATCATTACTCTACCATGTACTGAAATCTTACAGTTAAAAGAGCTGATGATGTTGTAGTTTTGAATTTTTAATAATGTGACTTCCTGATCAGTAACCCAACTTTCGTATAACCATAAAATATCTATATTATCAGTAAAGAGAAAAGTTTCCATTTCATCTATTTTATTTTTTACGCATTGAATGTTTAAATGGGCTGCGCTTAGGTAGCTTTCTTCTTGTTCGCTAGATGAAATAAAAAGTGGTTCATTTTAGTTCCTCTGAGCCAAATTTCCGGTTTTTTTAATTTATCAAACTGATCACTTGAGACTGAAACCTTAGAAGAGCCGTATTATCAAGTCTTCTAGATATTAATTTTTCACGTTTCACATGACTAAAGTGTTTACTAGTTAAATGCTGCACAATTTGATCGGTAGTTACATCTGGAGCTAACTTAAATACATGAAGGTGTGAATAACTCACAGCTGCTTTTAAATTCGAATTGTCAGAGGAACCTTTAATGATGTTTTGATGTTTGCTTTTTTTTTACTACTTTTATAAAATCATCATTATTATGTTAGGTTTAGACAAGTTGTACATAGGGAAGCTCTGGCTTTATCCAACAGTTTATTAAAACATTAGACATTCTATTGACATGGTCAACATTTGCAAAAACCAGAATAATCCACTTAAGAGAGGTTCATTTTTAAGTGGAAAGCTATTTTGCATGAAAAAATTACCAGAATTACATTCTTTCTCAAAAACAGTAAAAAGTATGTACAGGAAGCGAGTGATACATTAAACAATTTGTAATTTTCTAACGAATATAAATAATAAATTAAAATTAAATAGTCTCATTTAAAATATAAGAGCTAGGTACTACCGACTTCCGGCATAAGCGGAAGTGTCGCCATTTTGAAAATATTTTCTCATTGTAGACCCTATCGAGATATACATCCAACAAATTTTCAATTCGATACCTCAAGTATTAGTCGGGACTATTCTTAAGTTAGGTTAAATTAATTTGTTTTTTAATCCTCAAAATCGTCTAGAAACTCATATTTAGCACATTGACTTTTTCTACATAAACATTTACTGACAGCTGTTATACATGTTCTGTTATACACGTTACAATAGTTTAACATGTAGATGTTCAATGCTTCAATATGATGGTGTCACCAAACAGTTTTTTGAAAATATGTTTAATGAATTAATATCGTCAGCACAAAATAACATTAGGTATCACACATCTAGAAACATACTCGTAAAGTGTTTGTGTCTGGCCTAGTGATACAAATAACTATTTCTAATTTATTGATTAATACTTGCTTAAGGGTATTATTTTCACAATATTAACTTAAGATATTTTGCAATTCAATAAAAAACTTGTTGGAGTTATTAATGCAAAGGACAAATCAATGTTAATTCATAACAAAGGTGAATTAAACACTCATGTCTATATTATTTATTATTACATAACATAAACATAAATTTGTAAAACAAAACTAAAAAATGCCTTATGAAATAATCAAATTAAATTAACTGTTCCACTATCTCGTTTGATGGATCCAATTCTCCATATTTACAACTACTAATAATAATGAGGGAATTACATGAATCTGAGCATGTGAACCTTCAGTGTATCACTCTGCCAACTAATAGGTACTCTTTAATAGTAGATTATTGTAATACTAATATGTCTCTATTTTCATTATAACGTTTCTATTACACAAAAATTGCTAAAACACTTAGTACAAATTACTGTAACTGCAAAGACCAGTGAGGATAGTATGCAGTAGTTTTATTTCGTTAATCACACTGTTGGACGGCTTGAAGTATTTTAAACATAATGCTATGATGTATGGATTTTCTTTTGAAACGCTCTGATTAGATTCACATCTTTTCCATTTAAATCCCACATTCTTTAATCATTTTCTTACAAAATGATCCTGAAGCATAATTATATTTATTTAACACAATAAGAATTAATATGTGCATAAATGGAATATTTTACTTTTGTACCAAATAAAAAAATCATTCATTATACTTATTTCTAATTACATTTTAATCATAATTATTGACATTTAAACTAACTTCTTTTTTTTTCTTACTTTATTAATTGTTTGTATAGAAACACTTTACCTTCGTATGTGGAAACATGTTCCTTTACTTGTTTAAAGTTTTAATAGATACGTTAAATCTGTTACCAGCTTTCTCATCACTAGAGAGCGGATTTTATGTATTATATATATATATATATATATATATATATATATATATATATATATATATATATATATATATATATATATATATATATATATATATAAAATATAAAATATTTAGAAAATATGCATTATTTTTCGAAATATGCAAAATAAACTACCAATAAAAATTGATTTTTACATCTTTAATAAAAAAATTTAATACATAATATGCAAAAACTTTTACAAGAAAGTATTTACACTAAAAATTAAAACTATTAGTTAAAAAATAATACATAATTAACATAATACGTATTAATAATAATATAATGTACTTACCATATGAACAAAAATTATTTAGATAAAGGGTGGCTTTGAACGTACGTTGCATGATTGATGCAAATCAAAACGGACATTTAATTGACATGTAGAACCAACAACAAGCTGAACCTATCAAAGACAGTGATTTTGTTTACTGTCTAAATAATTTGTGTTCATATGGTATTATAAATTTTAAATTATAGGTACTTAATACTCCTATGCTTCATTGCGTTGATTTGCAAAACAATTTATAATTATATGCATTTCTATATTTTCTGGTAGAAAATTTTGACGTCTATCAGAAAGTATATATTTATAGGTGGAAAAACTTCTTTCCACGTCTACAGACGTTATAGGTGCATTTTTTAATGCGGTTAATATGGACAAATCGAATTGTACATCCAGGTCTTCCCGATTTTCGTCCAGAGTCAAAATTTTGTTAATTTTAGTTAACAGCTGATAACCACTATTTTTTTGTAACATTTCTTTAAATTTATTTGAAATAATTTTGCCAGTATTTCCTGGGGCAGTATAAATTAATTTTTGAATATTATTTACTAGTTCTATCGATGCGTTAAGTGGGAATGCTTCCGTTTCCAGTTTACAAATAGTCCCGCTTACAAAATAATAATGTGCTTTTATAAATGCTAATTGAATGCGCAGTTCTGATTTCTTTAAAACCGATTGCGCTTTATTGATACAAGCACTTGAATTATCAGGCAAATCTAAAATTAATTCCTTAATTTTTTCCAAATTTTCTGCATAAAAAAGAGCAGCATTTAGCCACGTTCCCCAACGCGTAATTACAAGTTCTGGTGGTAGAGAAATGTTAGGTAGTTTTTCTCTGTATAACTGTACTCGTGTCGGCGCCTTGACAAACACTTTCTTTACGTTACTTATTAAACTATTTACTAAAGGAAATTCATTTCGAATTGCTTCGGCTACTCTATTTATACCATGAGCCAAACATGTTACGTGAATTAAATTTTCGTATAATACCTTCAATTGTTGGCCAGCCTTTACCATATATGGCGCGGCATCAGAAAGCATCAAAACAATTTTATCTGTTGGAACAATATCGGGAACAATTTCTTTTATATGTAGCATGGTTTCAAGATATGCCATTAACATAATTTTCTAAGTGTTTCATCTGGCACTTGGTTACTAATTTTTCTAAAAAGATCTAAAATATGGTTTTGAAGCTTTTTAAGGGAATGTTCCTTAATTAGAGTACTGCATAATTCAAAATTGAATTCTTAGTCGTTTCTTTTGGATGTTTCCCACGTAAAGATTCTTCAGAAATGTTTGAGAGCTTGGTTTTCTTCTGTGTTTCTAATTTTCCCTTATGCAGAGCGGTCTCAATGTGTTGCGTAATTTGGTATTTTCGTTCGCATGCGATCTAAACCAATATTTCTCGCGTTATCTTATAAAACGATGCATTTAAATACAACGCTTGAATAGAAAACTAATACCTGCTCTGTATTCACTAAAGGCCTCGTTCATTGTTGCCAGTGTTTAAAAATATTTTAAAACAGTATTCTGAATTGTCACTTACCGCTTTTCTATGCACT
Source organism: Vesta saturnalis (assembly GCA_036346205.1). Classification (NCBI taxonomy): domain Eukaryota; kingdom Metazoa; phylum Arthropoda; class Insecta; order Coleoptera; family Lampyridae; genus Vesta; species Vesta saturnalis. The sequence continues at coordinate 8,215,281 of JARFJB010000218.1, forward strand.
ACTGTTCACTTGCACGTTTTAAAAAGGAATGGGCAATATTATTCTTTATTTTAAAATAGGGTTTTTCCACTAAGCAAGGTCATTTGGATGTTGGGGATTAACTATGTATATTTTACTCATCAACTCTTTCCATACAAAAATTTAAGAAGCACTCAACAAAAAACCGTATTACGTCTTTGCAATCCGGAAGTATTAGGATTTAGGACAATAATTAAAAGTAAACAACTACCTGTCGATGTTAGACACCACCTTTTAAAGATATTTATTTTAAAAGGATTTAAAAAGTTCTAACTTTGAACAAGAGTCCCGAAAGTATTTCATAACCTGAGTTTCAACGCAAAAATTTGGAAAAAAAAGTTAAATTATGCAAAAAACGTGCAAAATATGCGTAAAACATCAAAATATGCAAAAACTAATTAGTGCCAAATAATTATAATTAATGCGATTCGTGTAAAAACCGAAACGCGTGGGTGGTACTATAAAATATAAGCAATATGCAGTTTGCATAAAATCCGCCCTCTACTCATCACATTATACAACGATGTTAGCCATCAAACTTTGACTGTTCAGACATATTTTCATTGAATTAGTAATGTCAGCACAAAAAAATGTTGTGTATTACACGTTCACAAACGATAGGTTTGCGAGTATTTGCTGTTGCAGGCTTCAGATTACAATTCTGCTCATAATCGCAAAACTATTGTTTCTGGCCTAGTAATACAAATAACTATAGAGTAGTTTTAATGTTATACAGTTGTAAGGTGCGCATAGACTAAACTTGGGTACTACCACGGCGTACTCTATACCGGGCGGAAATATAGAAATGGGAGACGTGACGTCAGTAGTTCTAGAATTGTAAGGAAATGCATGCAGTTGTATATAGAAATAGTGGAGTTTTAGGCTGCACTAACAAATTCTAATAATATCTCTCGGAATATGACTCGCAAATGCCATGTACCGGATTCTAAAAACACCTGTCATAGTACTACTTCATTTAATGTTACAAAATATTGCATTGTATAATTATAAAAAATTACGAAACCTCTATAAATCAATTGTTACCGTCAAAAAAGTTTAATACCATACCGAAAATTTAAAGCATTGCAATAAAATCTAATTAGTTGTTGTATTTACTGAAATTGAAGTTACATATGTGTTTATTAAAAAAAACATACATAGATATTTTACTTTATTTTAAGAAATGTGGTTGATTAATAATATGAATAGGATTACCAGCTATTTACTAGAGTTTCTAACAGTTAATGAATCGATCCAATATCCATGAAATGCAATTTGTTTGCAATGTACGTACCCTAGTCTGGTCTATAACTCTTTATTTATTAAAGAGGGCCCGCTTAGATCATTATTTGTAATGCGATATCCATTGCTTTATTTTCTTTCTAAACATTGAAATGAATTCCCGACTTTTTTATTATTCGTGTTGCATTAGTGTCAATTACAGTTAAACAAGCAAATTATAGAGTTACACTTAAACATTTAGTATCCTAATCAGTTTTAGATCCAGCATCGTTCAATTCTAGGAACACTTACTTCTAAACGAGACAATATTACTGTACGATGTCAAACGTAATGCCTCACTTTTCCTTACATTTACTTTAATTATTACCACTAATTAATACTTCTTACTTTTCCTTTTCTAGCTCAGTCGGAACTTTGTACTTACAAAATTGGGATCGGGGTTCGTTATTCAGGCTCTCAACACGTTGAACAAATAGACAACAAAGGTTCATATACATATAACTTTATTTCCTATTTATTACACTTCTATATTGTATGGTTATTTAATTTTCAACTAAGATATAGATACAGGTAAATATACTGAACTGTGATCCCGGCTCTCAGTGTCAATATAACGGTTAACTCCCTCTTTGTTATCTTTAAGTAGACATCCTTCGTCCAGGTACTAATGGTTAGGTGGTCCTCTGGAGTTTCTGTAATTTAACATTAATAGAAGGTTTGGGGTTTTGACTTTTAGTTTACGTCCTTTAACTGTTTTAATTTATACTGGTTAAATGTCGACATAAATAAATAAATTTTACCTAAATACGTCCCTGTATAAAATACAGAAGCAGGTAGCAAGATAACGCGGTGTAAACACGTGCGCGATAAGACACTGAGTTCAACGCTCGGCCTTTAAGAAATAATCAATATTTTAAAGCGGTCGGTTACAAGTGTAAAGTTTTATACCTGCTTTTCTTATGAAAATAAACTCATTCACGTTTACATTCAATTTTTGCCCTTTTAAATAAATGAAGCTTTTCGTTTATTTAAGTAGCTGTGTACGGTGGCGGCGTATTATTTGTTTACTTTTACGAGATTAATTTTAGTATACCGGTTTTATTTAAACAAAATAAAAATTAAAAGCTTTTTGTTATGTTGGCCGTTTTAAAATATAAAACCTTCGTTTTCTATTTTAAAGTAAATTTTCGCGTCTAACTTACGTTTTTATGGTGGAGGCGGTGGTGGTTTGTTTTACTTTACGGTGGTTATTTAATACTGACGGACACGTCTCGTGTTTACGGTTACGTTTCTATATTACTGGATTAACGGTGTTTACGAGGTGTTCAGCTTAATCTTCCGGCGAGGTTTTAATTACAGGTATCTGGCGGTCGCTGGTACGTTTGTCGAGGTGTATTGTGTGGTGGTGTTTGTGTAGGTGTGTATAGGTGGATCTCCTTTGTTAGAAATCTGGGCAAACCACCCGTTAAACTAAACAATAGGATCTCGGTCGGTCAAATGGAATGTCGGGCTACTACCCTTCAAACTCCACAGTGTAGGTGTGTATAGGTGGATCTCCTTTGTTAGAAATCTGGGCAAACCACCCGTTAAACTAAACAATAGGATCTCGGTCGGTCAAATGGAATGTCGGGCTACTACCCTTCAAACTCCACAGTGTAGGTGTGTATGTGTCGTAACAGAAGAGTGCGTCTGGTAACAGAAGAGTACGTCGGGCTTACAACCCTGCATATCCCGGTCACCAGGTATCTCAACTTACGTACTTTCAACGTTAGATCTCTGCAACTCTAACCTTTTGACTTCGGTGATGCTATCTGGTCGCGGAGTCGCGATCTCTACTCGGACGACGGTTACAGGCGGACGGTTTACAACAGGTAGCAGTCGGCGCGAACGCGAATATATCTCTATATATCTATTACGACTATAACGACTATGATGATCATGACTATTATTCGATTATTATATATATTTTAGCAGCGCGTGCCGCGTTTTTATATAGAATTCGCGAGGGTGGTTACGAGACTTTGGTGGTGAGATTCCGTAAGCCCGTATTGGTGGAAGATGCTCTGACGTATACAAACTTTTAAACGTTTTTGGGATTTACGTCTGGAGGGAGGATGCATGATTAATTATTGTGCAATTTTATGCAACGTTATGAAATCTGTTTAACTTTTACTAGAACTTCTACGAATTTTTATAATGGTTTGCACCTGTGCATTTAGCACGTCACGTTATCTTACTAAATTCTGTGAATCAGTACTGGTGTTTTACTTAGCAAATAATTAATCATGATAGGAAAATTTTTATAAAGGACGGCGTCTTGCTAATAAACTTGGGAACTAATTAAAATAATAAAAATCGGGATATCCTACGGCGTCCCTTTACATTACTAAGATTTTTACTATCTTACTAAACAAGAAAGTATTGCGGTCGAAAAAAATTGAAAAAAACAAGTTGCGTTATTTTGATGAACCCGAAAAAAATATTTTGAAAATGTTTCAAAATGTCTGTGTGCGTGTACGTGTTTGTGTTTGTGTGTGGGTGCGTGCGTGCGTGCGTGCGTGTCATGCGTGGGTGCGTGCGTGTGTGTATGTGTATGTCTGTGTGTGTGTCAGTGGTCACGCGCCAACCGAAACTACGGTCAATTTTGATGAAATTTTGAATGAAGGCCTACGAGACAATTATGTCGACAAAACAAACTTTTAAACGCAATAGGTTTACAGGTGGTGTAAATAAGGGTGTTATTTTGGGGGAAAATTTTCAAATTTAAACATAGAAGATTGAAATTCAGGTCATCAATAACTTGCATGAAATGCATTTTTTTGCAATTTTTTAAAACTTTCAAAATTGAATATGGCCACAGTTACAGTCACATATACATTTGTTTGTAGAAATATATATTTCCGATAGCATTCAAGATATAAGAAAAATGGAAATTGATATGCGTAGTTAAATAAAGGTTCTTTAGAGATTTCTTTACGTAATAACTTATGGTTATGGTATAAATTTATTAGGGTCAGTTTTTGGTTTTTGTTAAATATTTCTAAAACAGCTGAATATTTCAAAGATATAAAAATACCCATATATTTTTTGCAAGAAAGTCCTGTAATACACTAGCATTCACTTAGTTTTTGTTTGGATTATATTATTAAAAAATGTAATTTCCGATCATTCGAGACCAGAGTTTGGTTTTTAATCGTTAAAATTTGAGCTGAAAGTGGGGGCTACATTCCCGCCTGGTATAGAGTACGCCGTGGTGCTACCATTTTATTCCATACTAAAAATACTGGTTGTCAAACAAATTGTCAACCTTTTTTTAAGAAATTCAATATTTGTGCAGTGAATGGTTTGCTTGTCTGTTGATTATTGTATTTAATTTATTATTTTAAACTTTGTAGTACATTTTGGTAAAATTATTGATTTCATGTAAATTATATTTTGCGGATTTATGGCAAATGTACAATGCTTCTGCGTAGTAATACAAATAGAGGAAATGCTTCAGTTTTGAAGCAGGGCATGAATTTAAGCATAGATCGCCGTTTTATTTCTTTATCTATCTTTTATCTATTGGAAAATTGAAATAATTGCACAATAAGGTAGGTAAGACCTATTTATATGAGTACGATCGGGGTCGAATTCAGTCTTGATTTTAGTACGAGGTTAAACTAGTGATTGACTGTCACTTGTTTGAGGTAATATTGTAAGAAATCCGTACACAACTACAATTTATCGTAGGGTAATTTGATTATTGAAATTATAAAAGCTAGTCATACAATTAAACAAAGAGGTTGATCGTTGAAATCAATTTGTGAGAGTGTCGCATCTTATCTAAATCGGCCATACTACATTTTTGATCAAATGTAAAATACAAATGTCTTATTAAGAAAAAAAAGGAAAAGGCCAGGTATTTCATTCCCTTCCCAAGGGGGAGGGTGGGCTGCTCGAGCTTTCCGAGCTCCTTCAGCCACAATCATGGATTCCCAGCATACATACATACATTACGTATATATGCATGGTGGGATTAAGGATGGGTATGGTCAGGATAGGATCGGAAGGAACGGAGTTAGGGTTATGAGGGGGAAAATACTCAAGCATTCGCCTAAGTAGCCGCATATGGTGTGCATATACGCAGTGACCATGCCGCTACATGAATATGAGGAACACCCTGAAAAAAACTCATACAAGGTAGACGGTAACGAGAATCGAACCCATTACCTCCCGAATGCTAAGCAGGTCGTGTCAACACTACGCTACCAGCTATTATCAAACTACAAATAGATTTATACTAATAGAAACAATTGAAAAAATCGCACGCTAATGAAAAATATAATGCCAAAGATCCAAGTAACAACATTTTGTAGTCGGGTGTTTAGAAATTAGACTGCACATACTGTAATTCTGTTTATATTGGTTAAACACTTAGGAACTTTGATATTAGATAAAAAGAACTCATTAGATGTGGAAATGTAAACTTTCACGATAATTACACAGAATTAAGCTACGTATCTTTTAGGTTTTTAAATCGTGTAATTTTCTATTTATATTTCATATCAATTTAAACGTTTTGATAACAATTACAGTTATCGTCCTCAGTAAATGGTAATATCTTTATGAACTAATTTTATGACATGAAAAATATAAAAACGCAAATAATAGTAGGCTTATAATTGCGTTTTCATATTTTTCATATGTCATACATTTGTTTTAACATCTCAAATACTTAGGAACTTTGATATTAGATAAAAAGAACTCATTAGATGTGGAAATGTAAACTTTCACGATAATTACACAGAATTAAGCTACGTATCTTTTAGGTTTTTAAATCGTGTAATTTTCTATTTATATTTCATATCAATTTAAACGTTTCGATAACAATTACAGTTATCGTCCTCAGTAAATGGTAATATCTTTATGAACTAATTTTATGACATGAAAAATATAAAAACGCAAATAATAGTAGGCTTATAATTGCGTTTTCATATTTTTCATATGTCATACATTTGTTTTAACATCTCAAATACTTCTTAACCCTAGAATACTATTGAATATTTCCAAAATTGTTATTTTATTCGAAGAATGGTAGCTAGCCATTTGTCGCCTCCGCAGTGCTTTCCCCCACTCTTCCTTAAATAGAGGGATATTCAGTTCATTTGGTATCAGTTCGAAGTGAGCTTTGGTAAAGGTGTGACTAAAGTACCGTATGTAAAATTTACGTGTAGTTAGTAATAAGGGTGGTAAATAAAGACGTATATTTGGCTTGGTGTTAGTAGCGGGCGAAAAAATGTCGAACGATATGTCGAGTGAATTTGACCGAAAACGGCCTGTCACAGATAAAGAACTACAAGATATTGTAGAGGCCAGTGACTTTAATGGTATGAGTGATAATGAAGTAGAGCAAGATCCGTTCGGCAGTGACGACTGTCTTACCGATAGTGACTATGTTCCTAATGAGCTAGACGAAGAGGCTGCATCCAGCTGAACTGAAGGGACTTGGAAGACTCTATATCCAAAATTTTACAGCTGGATCAACCCATGGCAGAGGTACTGGGAACCTCTCAAGAAAAAGGGAAAACAAGTTACTGCAGTTTATGCCCTACTGTCAAAAAGAGAATGACGACCACAGTCTGTTATGCATGCCGTCGTGCCTTGTGTGGTGAACATTAAATCAAAATATGTTTGAACTGTAGCCAAAGAATAAAATAATATATGTAGCAAGAACGTTTGTGTAATGCTTAAGTTTTTCCTCGTTTACCAGATAACATTTATTTGCACAATAGATACCTAAAAAACCATATTACGTAAATTTGGTGTGTTCTTAGTAATAGCGTACTAACAACATACCGTTCGTGTTGTAGGGTTAAACATATTACCATTTACTGAGTACGATAACTATAATTGTTATCGAAACATAAATTTATATAAAAAATATATACTATTTAAAAATCCAAAAGATAAGTATTTTAAAGCAAATATAAATACAGTCAATTCAAATTGTACGATACATTAATAGTAAATAATATGACTTCACACAACATTACATTTTTACATTTTTGTGATAAAAAAGACAAATTAGATGTTTTCGAATAGTATAGTGCGTGTTCACTTTTTTAATGCAAGAGTATGATTAAATCGGGGTTTTATATTTCTACCTTCCTTCTTCTTTGTTCCAATACTGTATCGCTGTGAACTTTACAAAGTGTATTCTGAATACCTTGTTCCATGTTACCGGAAATTAGGGTGTGACTATTAATATATTGTGCGCCATAAATTGTTTTTTGTCTGCATTGCAACCTTTTTTTATACGTTCATAACGAAAAAAAAATGACGTGTAGGAAGTTTCTTCAGAGCGCCGATATGTGACTTACTCAACTTGCAGTCCACCTGTGGGCATTTCGCATTTCCCCCCTGGGACAAAGTGACCACCGGTGGGCATTATCCATGGTTTAATCCAAGACCGCGTGGACACCTGTAGGCACATTTTATAAGGTTTTACGTACTGAATCTTATTCGTTGGTCCCTGGGAGCAGCCGAAATTGGTTTGGGCTGACCAAATTCCGTGTGTAAATCATTTTGTCATGTTCTTTATAAAAATAAATATAGACTATGCTATATTTTTGAAAAGCTCTTGGCAAGGGGAAATGGATTTTAAAAAAATATATAGGGTGTCCCATTAAAAAAAAGTAGGTTATGTCAATATCTCAAAAACTGTGACCTCTAAAGAAAATCTGAGTATCGCCACTGGATTCTACGTAAAAAAATCTACAAATATCAGTTTTTACTTTTTTAATATGTTTGACAATCACAGAGTTACAGGGGATGACTGAAAATGCAATTTTCCCAAAATCACCCTGTAGCACAAAAACTAAGATGGCTATGGCAAATTTGATTAGTGCATCTTTGGTTTCATTAAAAAGTAGCACCGTGTCGCGAAAACCGCAAGGTTCTAACCTAAAAAATGAGCGAGATGTACGAAAATGGGACAACCTGTACACTGTGTCCCATTCTCGTTGAAATTGTAGGGTATCTCGTTTGCGAGCAAAGATAGAAAAATGCGGTTTTCGCGACCCTGTTCTACTTTTTCATGTAACGAAAGATGCCACAAACAGAATTGCCATAGTCCTATTAGTATTTGAGATACAGGGCGAAATTCAAAATTTGCGCATTTTAAGCACCCCTCGTAACTTCTTTGCCTTGTAATTTATCGAAATGGTGAAAAGTGGGTTGTATACAGAATTTTACGTAGGATTTAGTGACGTCAGTCAGTTTTCCAAAAACAAAGTCATGATTTCTTCGCAATAAAGCTCAAAAGTTAATTTTCGTTAAATGAAATTATTTGATATATTATATAACAGCGTATCTCTTCAGCTTTCCAAAATATATTTGTGGCACATATTATAAGCTCAAAAGTGATATGCTTTATCGTTAATTTAACATTTTGATGATATAGTTGGCCGAATTACCTAATAAACGCGTATTTTAATTGAACGTCCAAGATATATTTGAGATATTCAAAAGGGCTACCTAGAGTTCTTACTGCTTTATCATAATTATAAATACGTCGATTAAATACTCAATTATAATAAATCTGACTTTAATAAATACACAAAATAAATATTTGAGTATTGCACAAAGTTGACATACACTGGCAAATTCTTACAGCTTTTATTATAATATATATTAATATGTTAAATAACGACGATTCATAATAAATTGAGTTAATAAATCTAAGGACTTTTACGCAGAATATATTCTGAAACAGATAACTCAAATAATTATGCAAATTAGGCACAATAGTTGATTTGAAACATATTCAAACTTGGCAAATTTATTTAACCTTGTTTTTACATGGCCACACTATATCATTAAAATGTTCAAATTAACGTAACATTCATTTTGAGGTTAATTAATGCAAAGAAGTGCCACATATATATATTTTTTGAATAGCTGAGAGTAAGCTCTATATATATAATAAAAATAAATCAATGTGTTTCGATTTAGAAAAACAAAAGGCTTTGGTTTATTTCGAAGAAACTGACTTTTTGTGGGGAAAACTATGCACACCACTAAATTTAACGGAAAATTCCGCATATTACCCACTTTTCACCATTTCGATAAATTACAAGGCAAAACAGTTACGAGGGGTACTTGAAATGTGCAAATTTTGAATTACGCTATGTATCTCAAATACTAATAGGACTCTGACAATTCTGTTTGTGGCATCTTTCGTTTCACGAAAAAGCAGAACAGGGTCGCGAAAACCGCAACTTTCTAACTTTGCTCGCAAATGAGATACTCTACAATTTCAACCAAAATGAGACACCAGTGTACATGATAACTTTTAAAATAATTAATGGTGGCGCTATTTCCTTATTTAATCATGTTCTAATTTATATGTACAGTTGACTTTTTAGTTTAGTAATCAATTTGTATAGTTAAATATTTTCGAATTGTTGCAAACATTCTGCATACAAGACTTAAACTTTTAAGTAGGTGAATACATGTGTAATTGGAAATTACATTTTTTATGATAAAATTGCATCAAGTTAAAATAAAAATTATGAGTGTATACCTTTAAAGACATTAAGTTATAATTGCATAAAATGCATATTTGTATTATGTTACATTTCTATTCTTAGACTTAAACAAGAAATTCAAGAATCAAGAATGTACAAAAATGAGATTCACTTGTTTAAGTTACATAATGAACTAAATAGACATTAATATGAAATATAAGGTTGAAATTAGAATAAACTGTTCAAAATTATTGAACATTTTGTATGCTCTTGAAAGATTTGAATAAAAATTAAAATTGTTTAATTTTGTAATTAAACAGTTCCTCAGAAATCTATTATTTCTTCTAAATAATGTGTTGATGAATACTCTTAAAAACGATAGGCATTGACTGCAACTTTTCAGGCGTTAAATGTACAGCTTCCATGGTTACATTAAAAACATATCTGCAGATTCATTGTTTCGTTTTCTGGAAAATAAAACAATATTGATAACTTAATGAAGGTAGATACATTATTTAGTTTACATTTATCAAAATTAAAAGCTTCGTACACTGAAATCACTGGTTTCCGTTTTGCAACCCAATTTTGTCTTATACCGTTCAAAATCATAAGTGATGCCGATAATTGGCGGGGATGTTATTATCCAACTGCATTGTTTCTTTTCCTACAATTTAATAAAAGATTTATTCATTCAGGAATTCAGGTTTAAATAATTTGCTTGGCTATGAACAAATTTCTAGCGCAACGGAAATTAGTATTGTACTTCATGTTTGAACAATTACCATAGGATTCAAAAGAGGATATCTGTAATTAATGTATAACCGTTGCTTCCACAAAAAAAAGAACTCTCATTCATAATTTTATATCCTTAAACCTGGATTTACAGAAAAGGCATAAACTTTGCTTTGTGAAAACTATAATCAGACAGTTTCTGTAAATTACTGTTATTTTGTGACCTAATCATAATGGTAATCCTCAATAAATAGAACACCAAATAGTAAAATAATACCTTGTGTTTATCCAATGCCTTCATGAATGTTCTCATACTCAAACTGCATCTTGCATTTGTTTCCATTGCTATACCACTCTGAAAACATAAAAACCATCAGATACTATTTTCCCGTGCGAAACTCACAAGGTATGATACTCGTATGTAAGAAAGTTTCAATACTACTCTGGGAATATAAGTGATGAAGTGTCTCATGTGTTATTATTATACCTTATAAGAGTAGTCAAAATCACATAATAAAACTATCCACATAGATGAATTTATTTTCCTTTGTAAAAGTATGTGGGTTAGCTTTACCACATAACAGTTTTCAGAGACCATGATGTGATGGTCTGTAAAAATCTCATGTGGCAAAAATGACGTGTAGGCAGTTTCTTCAGAACGCCGATATATGACTTACAAAACTTGCAGTCCACCTGTGGGCATTTCGCATTTCCCCCTGGAAAAAAGTGACCACTGGTGGGCATTATCCAAGACCGCGTGAACACCGGTAGGCGCATTTTATAAGGTTTTACGTACTAAATCTTATTCGTCGGTCCCTGGGAGCAGCCGACATTGGTTTGGACCGAGCAAATTCGGTCTATAATTTTGTTGGTTGTGATATGAAGTTAAAATTAAAAAGATATATGTTTTTATAAATCTAAAATTTATATTTATTACTAAATATCTGGTGTGGAACACCACACGACCTTCCAACCTACAAAATGGAAATTAAGAGAATTGAAATAATTTTAATAACATTTCTTTAAGGGTAATTATGCAACCTCTCTTATAAGAAGTTCATTACGAAAATGGGCAACATTGTAAATACAAAAACAATAATCTATGTCAAATAGAAGTTCAAAACTTCATTATAGACAGAGGTTAAGAGACATCTAGACGCTTACTTAAATTAAAAGAAATGAAATAATTTTAATTTCAATTTTTTTAGAATAACTATGCAACCTCTTTTTTATACGTTCATGACGAAGATAGGCAACATTGTAAAAACAAAAATAATAATCTGTCAGAATGACGTTTAAAACTTCATGTCAGATAAAGATTCATATACCTATTTTCATGAGTCACAGCAGTTGCGTTATAACTAACTTTGTTTCATTGTCACCTTTAGAACCCGCCTATTGCGCACGAGAGGATGCAAATAAAACTGATTTAAATTGGCAACGCTGTCCGGTGTTGTCAAGCATTTCTGACATTAAACATTTGACATAACACGTATTTTATTATAACACATTTATTATTTGATAAAATAAACATAACCGTTGAAGCTGAGATTTGACAGTTGTCAAACTGTTATTTTCACAATCTGACAACATCGGCGTCCTCTGACTAATATTAATGACGTAACTGCTTTGATTATGAAAATTACTATAGACATAAATACATGTTAACGTAAAAAAATTCGTAAGCCGCCCGGTTCTATAAAATATCGATAATACAGCTTCAGTATTTTCAATCATATTTATTTAATTTTACATTTACTTCGCTTTACATTAAAAAACTTTATAAGGAAAATTTATGTAAAATTAAATTTTCTTTAAAAAATACGTCTACGATTTTTCTTATAAATTTAATCACTTGGCTTTTATTTTAAAACTACCAAAATCTAAATGAAAAAGCAAATATAATGAAAATATGTAAGAAAAGGTACTCAAAACGAGCTGAGAAATAAATGTATTTAAGGTTTTTGTATTGAGAGCTGAAAAAACGTTCAATTAAACTTATCTGTTCTTTTAAGAATTGCATTAATTAAGTCTTTATGAGAGTCCTACAGTTGGCCGATTCCAAAACTTTATCACTTTATGTGAAATGGTTCTTCTCTAAAAATAACAGGAAGTCAAAACAAAATTTTATTAAGACTAATATATTCTTATTTATTATAAAAAGTAATCACAAAAACAACAATTTTTAAAACAACTTAACTATTAAAATTTGTAAAATAGTCTAAATTTCAATATTATATAGGTAAATTTAGCTTTTGTATAAATGAAAAAAGTAATTACCTACTTTTCACAGTTTCAGTTGCCCTACTTATGACTCTATTTTATTCAATTTAACACCCCAAAATGAAATTTAACAAGCAAATTTTACAAAATTAAAAAAACCTTTAAAATATTTTTTTTATTGGTGCCCCATTTTACCTATTTAAAGCACGCCTTAGCGTGTTTAAATCGATCTTTCAAAAACGCGCGTTTTTTAAAGTTACCATGGCAACATCAACAACTCAAGAAATATGAAGTCTAACTGACAATGTTTTGATTATTGATCTGACAGAAGTACCTTCTAACGTCAAATAAAATATTACTAACAAATTCAAAACCTTTATTTAAACATTATTTAACACTTTTAATTTTATAAATGAAAATAGAAAGTACAGTTAAATATATAAATTTTTATTTACATATTATACGTTATTAGTTGTAACGGGAGCTTTAGGAAAATCAAAATTTCGCGCTAAATTATACGAGATTAGATATTTATATATTATTTTTCTGGATAACGAAATGGTTATTGTTTATTTGTATTTGAATGTAATTAATATTAAGATGAAAAGCTCGAGTTTGTTTCAATAAGTTATCTATATATCCAATTTGAAAATATTTAAATACGCGGCATTTGCAAGTGCATTAATGTGGTGGAACGGAATGAAACAGTCGCGTACAGTGAGCGATCACTAACAGGCGCGTTAAGAAAGCGAACAGAAAGGGTCGCATAAAAATAAGCGATAAGTGACATTATATAGTCACGCCGCCCTATAAAGTGTGAAAATTACAAATAAGAATTAATTAACGGTGATAGGGAAGAAGTAGAAAATTACCTTCCTTATTAAAATAATAAAAAGTGACCTAATAAGTGAAGATACCGCGTTTTATATGTATAATAACCGTAATCAATTGTGTTTAAATAGTGAACAATCGACCCAAATTGGTAAATCGAAGTATCAAGGACAATAACTCGAATTTATTGATGTGTAAAAAGGGAGCATTCGCGGTTTGTAAATAGCTTGCATTTTGTTGAGCAGGCTATTGTAGTTAAATCTGAACAATTAAGTAAAAACTCAATAGTGTAAATATATTGAACCATTATTTACTATAATCATTAACTGATGGAAGAAAATTAGAAGTGTATTCAACTACACAAAAGTATAAGAAAAGATACGGACAACAATAGACAAATGGTTCCAGAGTCCCGACAGATGACATCATCGGAAGAGCAGGCTCTAACCTATCTGACAATTATATATATATATATATATATATATATATATATATATATGTAAACAACATATTGATGCATTTTCATTCAGATTTGGAATTTAATTAAATGAGTATAACGTTTGATTTATTTTTATTGCCAAAGATTATTAATATTATAAGCTTATACAAATATTGAATATATAAATGCAGAAAGAAGTCAACTCAATAGAATGTAGATAATTCAAGTACATCGAAATGAGCATAATTTTGGGCAATGATAACAGACTCGTTTCCTTATATTAATTACTAGTGTAACCAATTAAGAAGAGTATGCAAACCGAAATTAATTAGCAGAATAAAATTAACTAGTAAATGATATCTTTATAAATTGAACCACTTCAGTTTAATAAAACGTAATAAAATAATCATCTCAATCATTAAATTTTATTCAATGATGTTGATATTATAAAAAGTTTAAAGAACTCAAATTATTCTTATTAAACAACAGTAGTATCTACACGTTATAGCGAATATTTTGATTTGTAGTAAAATACTAGTATTATGATTTCAAGGTGCACCACTAAAAACCTCTCTATTCGCGCTTGTTTAAAGACCTTTATTTCCACTATTTTTATTCGTATTTTAATCATACAGACGTGCCCAGGCGATTGACGTTGGGCTGAATCAATTGGCTGTAAGTCGATTTGCACCAGCGTCGCCAGTCATTGATCCGAAGGGTGATAAAGTAGTGTATTTGAAATTGGAAAGATTATCAAACTAAAACCTAAGATTACGTATACAACGAACTACCGTTATAGGAATATTAATAAATTAATTCAGATTTGGGGAAATTTTTAAAACTTCATCACTTAACCTTTACGCTTTCCATGATTTCCTATCTCCGCATACCTCCCTAGCTGCCGCAAGGTTCATACATTGTCGCTGACATGCCGTTTTATTTTTAAAACTCCTTATCTTTCTTTCCTTTATCATACATTCTACTGCATTCCGCCAAGTATTACGCGGCCTACCAGACGCCTTTCCTCTAACCTCACCCACATATATTTGCTTGGTTAATCTTGCGTTGTTCATTCTCTCAATCCAAACCAACGTAATGTACTACTTTATATCTATCCATCATCGTCTTTTCCTCGCCACACTCCGTCATTATGCATTCATTCTTTATCTTGTCCCTTCTCGTTTTACCACATGCGCTTCTCAGGAATCTCATACCCACGGTATTTATTTTTATTTCGTGCTTTTTTTGACATACCCATGTCTCACTTCCATGCAGTACTGATGGGACAAACAAGCCATTATAGATTGCTTGTTTCGCAGCTAGGCTGATGCTTTCGTTTCTCATTATCGTCCACATACTTCCAATCAATTTCCTTCCAGCATTGACCTTTCGACCAATCTCGCCCTCCATTGTACCATCTGCAATAAACATTCCACCCAGCGTCCACTTGCTCCACAATTTCATCGTGCAGGGTAAATACTCTCCTTTTCACCTCTACTCTACTCTCCTTCCACCTTCCTGATTACACACTACAATCTTAGTTTTGTTCACGTTTACCTTTAGGTCAATGCTCTCACAGACTGTATCAAACTTCCTCAGAGCGGTTTGTAGCTCATCCGCAGTGTCACTTAATAAGACTGTGTCATCAGCATACACCAGAAGTCGTACATTTACGTCACCAACCATTACACCATTTGTATTGGTACATGCTTGTCTAACACATTTATCCATGTATACATTGAACAACCACGGTGATATCACACAGCCTTGTCGCAGTTCTTGCTCAATATTAAAGTATTCACTCATACCTCCTCTCACCCTAACACATGCCCGACTGCCGTTATATACTGCCCTTATTCCATTTGTTAGACCTTTATTTATGCCATATTTGTTTAATATCACTCTGTCGTATGCTTTCTCCAGATCTACAAACGCACAGTACAGCTTTTTTTTTACCCTTAAACACTTTTCGATCATCTGCTGGAAAGCAACCATCTGATCAACATATCCTCTCCATGGCATGAAGCCTCCCTGCACATCCCAAATCTTAGTTTGTGTAGTTTCTCATACTCTATCAATCAGAATTCTTCCAAATACTTTACCAGGCACGCTGAGCAAAGTTATTCTTCTGTAGTTCTTGCAATTACTCTTGTTCCCCTTACCCTTATACAGTGGTACAATGATCGCGCTCTTCCAATCCCTCGACACTTATTTATTATTATTATTTAACACTGCAGTCTTATTTTCCACACTACTGTACAGCTTTCCGAAATATTCTTGCCAGCATTGCCTCACTTTACAATAGTCCCATACTATTTCGTTGCTCGTATTAATCACTCTTGCAGCGTTCTATTTTGGGCGACGTTTTGTATTTTTGGCCCATTTCCAGAAGAGTTTTTTGTTTCCCTCAAAATCATTCTGCATTTTCTCTCCTTCTACAGACATCACTTCCTCTTTACTTATTCTCACTGCCTCCTTCGTTTCGTCGTTTCTTAACCTGTCCACCTCATACAATCGCTTTTTCTCATTCTCATTTTTTGCAGCAATCATTGCCATGTACGCATTTTTTTTATTACATACTGCCTTTTTTACCGACTCATTCCACCAAGCACATTTTCTGTCTAGCTACAGTCGTCCTTCCACATATCCGCACGGCACAATTGACAACTCAGTTTTTCAAGCTTATCCATGCACTTTCAACGTCAGTGTCTTTTATTTGTTCATTCCACACTGTTTCAATGACATTCAACTTTTTACTCACAGCATCTGCGTATTTCATTCTCGCACTTATTATCCACTAGTTTGTCTTCCCTAATTCTGGACGTTCACACTACGTTTGCTTTCCTTCTCCAGGCCCACTTTTGCCCAAAACACACTCTCGATATAACCAAAAAGTGGTCTTATCCACACTCCGATCCGCGCATTGCTTTTGAGTCTTTCACCAGGTTTCTAAGCCGTTCATCATACACTATCAAGTCTATCATACTTTTTATTTTGAATTAGCCATATCAACCTCATTTTGGCTTGTCATTCTCCTTAGCACAGTAATGGTACGATTTAGTAAAAATTAAATTGATAATCTTTTATTTACAAAATACTTCAAAAGTGGTTGATGCTTATTCAGTAGCATATATGCAATTATCTAAGATTGTTTTGTCAGATTATTTAAAGGAAAATTAGACGACGTGATTCCGTTTGCCAAATGTTCAGTTACATGCAAATTTTTTTTAACGTTACTATTAGTCGCAACATCGTATGCTTCATAAATTTACTGGATGTGATTATTTATAATTTAGAATTAATTAAAACTACTAGGTAATCTTATGTATTATCGCATTTTTTGAATGTGAGGTGTAAAAACGCAATTTCATCTGTCCCTGTACATAACAACATGCCTATAATAAATATTTCTAAGGTTAACGATGAGGAGGTTGTTTCAGCCATCTAAACTAAAACACAAAATGACTTCTGGATCAGACCAAATCCGTTCTAAAACTTTTGCTGACGCTTTTATTCAACCCTTGAGTATTTAAGAATGAAAATCCGGGTAATATTTTAAACCATAAACTTATAAGTATTTGATCAAACTTTCCTACAATATTTGAAATAATACTTTGTGCAAGAATTTATCCATTATGTCGCCAATATATGTCATTAGACCAACATGGTCTTATGGAGCGTCGTTCGACGATTTCTAATATGGTATAATAATCTGATATGGTATGTTTTACGCAATTTATTTCGAATGCCCTGGATAGCCATAGGCAACTTGATGTTATCTACTTAGATTTCTCCAAGGCTTTTGACAAGGTGGACCATAACATAATAATTTAAAAACTATACAGTTTTGGATTTTCTGACTCGCTTTTAAAGCTGTGTAAATCTTGTTTCCAAAATAGAGTTCAATACGTTCATTACAATAACTACAAGTCGATCTCAACTGCAGTTACATCGGGGGGGGGGCATCATGGCTCAAATATAGACACGTTCTTATTATTTATTAATGTTTTGGTCTTGTCAATTTCATGTAACCAGCTATCTTTTGCTGACGACCTAAAAATACACCTGTTATCAACACTATATCTGACTGTCTTTCTTCAAACCCAGATTGATAAACTGGAAAGTTCTCGCGTATTCTAAAAAGTTTCAATCAATATTATACCCATATAAATGCCAGTTGGTTTTATTTAATAGATGGTCTTTTATTGAAGATTTAAGAATAGTATTCGATAGCAAACTTTCTTTTGTCGAACTTGGCTTTTTAATTAGAAATTGTCGCACATTTTCCAACATTGCTGCATTAAAATCTTTATATATGGCCTTTGTTCGATCAAAACTCGAATATGGATCTTTGGTTTGGTATCCATGCTACATAAGCCTTCTTTAGAAGTAGTCCATAGAAAATTTCTAAAGAGTCTTACTTTTAAAATTGATGGGAGATACCCAGCAACTGGTATAGATCAGGACGTATCACTAATGAGGTTTAACATGCAATCTCTTGAAATTCGGAGTGCGATTACAAGTATAAGTTGCTTCAGGGTCTCTTGTTCTTTGTCCATAAGGTTAGTGTTGTTTGGGATGGCTATATCTATTAACTATGTTCTGTGTGTGAATTTATTAATGAGCATGATGTCTGGTCTGTTATGTATGATTGTCTTGTTTCTGTGTAGTATTCTGTCCCAGTATAATTTGTATTCGTTGTTTTCTAGAACGTTTGTTTCTGTGTATTTGTGGTATGGTGTGCGCGTTTGTATCAGTAGGTGTTCCAGTGCAAGTTCCTGGTGTAAATTTTTGCTGCTGTGTCGTGTCTGTGCATATAGTCCGTCTCTGTAATTATTTTACACCCGCCTGTAACATGTTCAATGCTTTCTTGGAATTGGTGGCATTTTCTACATTTATCTGTGTCAATATTTTCCTTAATTATATACTTTCTATAATTTCTTGTAGCTATTACTTTGTCTTGTATTGCTAAAATAATTGCTTCCATCTCTGGGAATAGTTGCCCTGCTATTAACCAGGAATACGACCATATCTTATTAATGCGAATGTCTTGTGCTAGTGTTTACCGTGTAATGCCTTCTTTGACCATTTTCTTTTCTTCTGTAGTTGCTGTCTGAAGTGTGGAGTCCACATTTTCCCGTGTTAGGTCGAGTGGTGTAAATTTCTTGTCTATTTGAGCTGGATGGGTGTTTTGTTGTGAAAATATATCCTCAGATTCCTTATTTGCGTATGATGGAGTGTTTTCATATCAATTATTATTATTATTTATCAAAAGCTATTTTCATATCGACTCCATACAACTTAACACCAATCGTAGCCAACGTTTAGCAAGGGCATCTTTTATTCGTTGTCCGAAATTACTTTTCTGAATTTTTTTATGATTTTCCGAATATTTTGGAACCCCTGCGTGATTTACCCTCATACGCTAGTGAAATAACGGCCGATTTACGAAGCCGAGTCCCGCAATTGCGAATACTTGCAAAAGTATTGTTCATATGGCTAGTGGTAACAGATTTTTTTTGTTATGGCCCTATTAATTCATTAAAAATATTTTTGAAACTTAGTTTTCGACACCATCATATTTTGAGTTGATTGCATTGAACATCAAGAGCCAAACGGCTTTAGTATGTATGACAGCGATCACAAAATGTTCATGTATGAAAAATTAGTAGCGCCAAACGTTTTGAGGATTGCCGGACGGAACCACAAACAATTTAATGATGTGAATTTGCGGTACAATATATGGCTGTGTTGTGTTAGGCTTTAACATAAGGCGTAAATAACATTTAAACCAATGAATGTATTTTTATAGGTTCAACAAAGAGGATTTAGTTTAGTGGAATTGGACACCGAATTATGGAGTAACGATCCAACTCCATCGGCGAGCAGACATGGTAGCCAGGATGGTGAAATAAGTGAACTAACAAAAGAAAGTTGGGAGGTAAGTTCTCTCTTTCTATTTACACCTCTTTTTTTCACAATTTAAATAATTAATGTCAAATGTATTAACATCTGCCTTTAAACTTCTTTGTGATTGGGTGCAGCTGATCAAGGCCCCTTATACTAAAATCTACAGCATCATCAAGACTCAAACCATGTCAGCGGATAGCACTGATGAGGTGACTCACTTGCACGTCACGTGATAACACTGGATGTCCCTAGCGATCTGTCTCTTTAACTTCACTTATCGCTAAAATTTTAAAAATCATTTTAGTTTATAGTGTTTCCAGTAGAGAGAATAGAATTTAGAGAGAATATCTAATGAATATGCTTGCTTTAGAATCGTGATGGCCTTCTGAATTTTCTTGTGTAATAGTTGTTTTGTTTTTGAGGTGTTTGCAAACAACTTTCACTTGTTTTTCTCTTACCAGTTGGCCAACACTGTATAGATTGTCTGTGTACACAAAGCCTAGGGTTTAATATAACAACATTTGAATGGTTGTTTAGTCGAAGAAATGAGATGCTTTACAATGCTCACTGTCTAAATGCTACAGATACATAACAATTTAAACAAGGCGATGAGATTTACTAATATAATCATTCGATAAACAAACAAAGCAGTACAAAAATATCAAACTAATAAAGCTATTTAAAACCCAAATGTTGCCAATAACGATGCTATTTTTAAAATGCTCAGACTTAATTTTGAAGAGCTCTGATTATTTTCATTTGAAATAAAATACACTTTTTATGCAATTTACAAGTAAGTGATTTTATTTTTTTTGTTGTTTATTGGTTATTTCTGTATTTCAAATAGATATTGACTGTGATAGTACTGATCAGTCTGCAATTAATTATTTTTACTACTACTACTACTATTTAGTGTAACACATGCGTACTTTTATATTTCAAATTTGAATATTGGTCTTTTTCATTCTGAATATGGTCCAAAACCCCAAAGATATAATTATGTAGTCATTTTTTGCAAAGTATGCACAATGTAGATAGTTTAGAACTGACATTTACATTATTATTACTGAAATATGTAATCAAGTTTCACTTCAAGGTTTGGAATACCTGTAAGCAGTACAAGTTTTTTTTAAATAAAATTAATTTAAATTGCACATTATAGAAAGTTTTACGTTCAATTACATATTGATTGTGTATGTGCTTGAGTGTATATTTTGTTATGCATCTGATAAAATGGTAATTCTTACATTACTCTTCTTTCTTTACAAGTTATGAGAGTTCAATGACTTTATTATGCGCATGTATTAATCGTGATTAGGTAATTTTAATTTTAGATCAATGAAACTGGAAATCGTGAAGTAGTAGATTTGGCAACTCTATTATATCATTAATCATAAGTGTGTCACACTACTAGATATATTTGTATAATGTGCTTTACATTGTTTAAGTGTACACTGCATTCTAGAATTTTTTATTTAGGATAAATTAACCAAATGGTTTATTTTAGCTTCCTCATTAGCCATTTTCTAAATATATATGTAAATCTGTGCCGTCACTATTTTACAACTGCTGTATTTACTGTTGTAATCATGTTTGATATACTGTACTTAAATGAAAACGTCTTAGAGGTTAAATCAGTAGATACTAATTAATTATAAACAGCTATTCATTATTAATTTATAACTGTTTAAATATTAAAGTAACAGTGCATATTAATGGCAAATTTGTGAATATGGTACTATAGACAGTTAATATTGACATGTCTCAAGGGTTGGGTTTAGGTCCCAAATTATTTCTATTGTTATTCGCATAGACTTACCGCAATACTTAATTGTTCAGGAATTATCTTGAACCGCATCACGTTGTTGAAGCTATTTCTTAATAGAGGTATGGTGTACTCATCCTGTGAGTTAAAAAACAACACCAATAGCGTCGACCAAGCTAAGCTCCAGGTTATATTGGTAAGTTTAACACATCGATAATTGAGCTTACCATATTACGCGTAATCATAATATTGTGAGGTGGTTAAATAAACACGAGGAAATAAGCCACGTGTGCTCCAGAATACTTACCTTATTACCTGCCTCTTTAAATAAACTTATCTGATATACTGATACATTAAATACGATCTCGATCGATTATGGCTATATTAAGTTAGAACAAGATGGTTTGGACAAAAGTTGTAGAGCGTGTACATTTTAAACAACAACATCGATACAACGTTACGTAATTGCGGAAACAAGAGACTTGTATTTTTTAATGAGACACCCTGTATTTTATTGGTTTTTTGAATTTGATAACTTTATATCTATGCAGTATAGCACGGAAGAAGTTATACTGAGTGCGTTTACACGACCAAACCACACTAGGCGTCCCGTTTGATTATTAAATACGCGGGTGGCCGGCTGTACTCGCCGAAGATGGGGTGGGTCTGCAGTAAGGCGTGAAATAGCTAAAATGTTTCACTTACCATAGAATTAAAGTCGCAGTTGATAAATAACGTCACTGGTACCACTGTGATCTGGTAGATTTACATAGGTTAAGATGTTGAAAATTCTTGGAGGATGACAGAAAACAAGATACATTCCTACTTGGTAAATAAATAACTCATTTTCAATATAAAATTTGGATAAATTTGAATCTACCTTTAAAATAATAAAGTTCAGTAGCTGATACGAAAATATTACTTTATACTAGGGTTATTCATTCAAACCATCTTTGGTCTATAAAAAATATATTCGGAAATAAATCTACAAATAATCATCACTACAATTAAGGCACATATCCCACTGTTTCACCAACCGATTTGAAGAATTCCTTCACGGCGTTTTGTATTTCTGCGTCCGATTCAAAGCGCTTCTACCTCTCAATACCTTTTTCAGTGGGCCAAAGATATGGAAATTGCAAAGCGATTAATCTGGGCTGTAGGTTCTAAAACCCTCATTTTTTTTGTTAATTAAGAATTTCGTTGTATACATTTGCATTAATATTCACTATGTGTTCTTTAAATTCTATCAGTAATGGCCCTTTGTTGTCAAACAAAAATGTTGGCATCACCTTGCCTGCGGAAGGTTGTGCCTTAAACTTTTTTGGTGGTGAATATTTCCATTGCATCGATGACAACTTACTGATGGTTTGAAATAGTGGCACTATTGATAAAAGGAAGTTATTACCATTTTCGTTGTACTCCGTAACGTGTTGCTGAGATAAACACATCCGCAAATATTTTTGACCTTCGGGCAAAATACGAGAAACCCGTTGCGCACAAACCCAGCTTCTGTATGGTACTATGGACGGATCCTATACTCACATCAATATTTTGTGATATCGCTGTGATGGAAATTCGGTGATTTTCTATAATTAAACCGTCCACACGTGTTGCATCTTTTGTTCCTCTTTACCATTTTTAAATTTTCGGCCCCATTTGGATAAACAAAAGATGCTTCTTCATGAACTATCTGTAACCGTTGGCTGCAAACCCTCAACACAAAAATTGAATGACCGCACGTTGATCAAACTTGGACGGATTTTTTATAAAATATGTTTTATTAAATGCCATTTCATAGTCACAATATTTAAAATGACTATGAAATATAAATAAAACAGGCTGATTTGTGTGACAGTTACAAACATTACTGACGTTACAGAACGACAACTGGGTGATAAAAATTTTTTTCCAAGGCTAATTTGACCAAAGATGGGTTTCAATTGAACAACGAAATATATTATCTCCCAAATAATATATGTTTATTAAACTATACGTCGCTCTGTATATAGTTTCGTATTTTATTTGTGCAAATATCGATAATTGACTTGCATTCAAAAAACTTAATAAAACTATTAAATTATTAAAATTCAGTTTGAAATTGCTACCAAACTATTCGGAACAACAATCGACGTGCTTAGGATTTGGTGTTTACAAATAACGTCAACTTTATTATAATAAAAGATCTTATATTAAATAAGATAAACAAAAAAGTAAAATAAAACGAACAACGCATATTGAACGAATCAAAACTACCTCCGCGCTCTAACTGGTGACGATTCAAAACCAGATGAACAAAACGCCGGTTTGGCATTCCACAAAAACATTGTTGAACGTAAATATAGCTGACGCAAAGTAAACAATACTGTTACGTCTGGTTATGTGGCATGAAAAACATAACTAATAATACGGCAAGTTAGAGCGTCAAACTCCCATTTATCACAAATACCAACAAAGCAAGCAAATCTGAACTCAAAAGTTGTGATAATGCAATTTGTCCTAAAATCAAAATCTTCATATTATTAAAACGTCGGAACTTTACACTTCAACCGAAATTAAACTACAAATTCTTAATACTAAGACATTATTATCCCATTTTGTACAGGAATTTGCGGACATTTATAATAAAACGTTTAAATGCGCTCTTATGTAAATTTCCTTCCGTTAAAAAAATTCCACCAAGGCCTAAATAATGCTGATGCTATCTATGTATCAGCATTTAAATTTATTAACACTCACTTATAATTCTAAAGGATAAGGTCCCTCACCTCATATAACTATCTTTGTAGGATCCCACAGCAGGGGTCATAGGGTCCCGAACGTAAAGTGGATGACGCACTAACCCAGGAACCGTGACGGTGAAGCAGATCACAGATAGATAGAGAACAAATGCAAAACCAAAAATAACGCCCGGAATACTGATAATTTTCGTGAACCGGCGAGAATGACCAGGGCCAAAAGCAAAGGGGGTACTTATCCATACTACCAGCTCCGCACAACACCCATCTCCGAGACACATCCTCCCATAGGATACTTGATGTACACCACTACCACTGTAATAAGACACTACCACTGTAGAACCCAACATCAGGGGTCTATACGGCCCGAACATAACATGGGTGACACACTAACCCAGAAGCCGTGACCGTGAAGCAGATCACCGCTAGAGAGAGAACAAATGCAAAACCAAAAATAACGCCCGGATCGCTGATAATTTTCGTGAATAGGACTAAAAGTAAAGGGGATACTGATCCATACTACCAGCTCAGCACAACACCCATCACCGAGACACATCCTCCCACAGGATACTTGATGCACACCAATACACCAAACTGGTTTCATTCTTCGGGTAGTTTGCGAGCTCTGCCAGCTTAGAAACTACAACACAAGATAGGGATACCTCCGCAAAAAGCTTACAAATTAGTGGTCTGGCGCTGTAATATCGAGAATACAGAATTGTCGGCTTTCGTTATTCCACAAATCCGTGACATTAAATCATAACGTACCTGGTTTCTTGAATGATTAGTGGCCTCACGATAGGCTGCGGCTTCTGCTACAACAAAATTTTAACCTCGTCTTTACACGGGGTAAATTTATAAAACTTGACACCATCAAACATGTAATGTATAAAATGGAAACGTAAAAGCGGTATCACACTCACACCCTACCTTTAACAACATAATTAATCAACACTGAGTTGTTTTTCAAATTTGCAAAATATGCACCTAAAAACAATAATACGTTCTATACACAATAAAGTCATAATCAAGGTATCGAAATAAACAACAGTCACAACTAACCACATTCCACGTTGGGCGCCAAAACCTCTATCAATGGTTAGTTAAAACCAATGATGGAAAAAGATGCAACTCAGAGACGTAGGCCTTATTTTTATTTACGTAAAACAGAGCCATTGAACCCGCTTCACGTGAATTTGTTATTTTTTGTTAACAAATACTAAATTTTATTTGTAATAGCCTTATATTCTAATTGTTCTTGTTATTTTTATTAAACTATTAAGTGTAAATAACTGAATAAATGCTTTCGTTTATCTTACATTCAACGTTAGTGATTTTCATTTTTGACAACCTCTAACATTTGATAACCTTCAGCTCCAATAATCACAGCCGGTTGCACGGAAATAGGGTGACTTTGACGTTTCTTTCTGATACGTGTACCCTTTTTTTAATACAACTGTACTAACTGCATTTTTCAAGATAAAGTTGCATTTTTTAAATTTTGTTTATAGACAAGTATCCTAATCTTTCAATAGTATGTAATCAACCCCTGCTGTGATAAACAATTAAATATTGCAGTGTTTAATTTAAAGCATAAATATGTCCATTACTATAGATGCAAAATTAGAGGAATTATATTAATTAACAGTTTAATATATGCATTCATCATCAGAGTAGTAGTGTACAGTATAGTGTGTCCCATTTTGTTATGTGAAAATAGAGGGATATGGTTTTCGTAATACTGTATCTTTTCGGTCAAACGAACGCTGGCGTTTTCCTGATTGTTATAGTCTATTTTCGAAACATTGAAAAGATTAATTTTGGCTATTCCTGAACAACGAGGTAGTGCATTATGAAAACGGAGTTGTTTTCCGATACCACAGTAAAATGGAAAACACTGAAGACTATTCTAGTGACGAACTTGGAGTAAAAAATGTGAATTGACTAGTAATGTAATATGTTTAAATTCCCGTTAAAAATTAATAAAATAAGTAACGCGTGTTACATCAGAATCGTGTTTGAAAAAAAAATAAACAGCCTTTTGGATAATTATATCATTAGGCCTTATGTTTTAAATTTGTTTATGTTGTTTGTGCCTATTGGCTTTTGTTGCTATTGATTTCCAATAACTATTGTTTTAATTTACATTGTTGTTGAATAACTATTGCAATTGTTTGCAAAGTAAACTTTTCTTGATAATCTGTTTCCCAATGTCAACAATATACTACCGATCTATTTGAAAATTCGAGAAAACCGCAAAATCATAAAATCTTTTTAAAAGCGCTCTAACACACACACACACACAACACACACATACACACACACACACACACAACAAACACAAACACACAAACACACACACACACACACACACAACACAACACACACCACACACACACGCACGCACACACACGACCTACCAGGCACGCACGACACACACACACACGCACACACGCACACACACACAAACGCACGCAAACACACCCAAACACACAAACACACGCAAACACACGCAAACACACGCAAACACACGCAAACACACGCAAACACACGCAAACACACGCAAACACACGCATACATACAACCACATACGAACACACGAACGCATACGCACGCACGACACGCACGACACACACACGCACGCACACGCACGCACACAAGCACACGCAAACACGCAAACACACGCAAACACACGCAACACAGCAAACACCGCAAACACGCAAACACACGTAAACACACGCAAACACGCAAACACACGCAAACACACGCATACATACGCAAACACACGCATACATACGCATACACACGCATACGAACACATACGAACGCATACGAACGCATACGAACGCATACGAACGCATACGCACGCACGCACGCACACACACACGCACACACCAAGCACACGCAACACACGCAAACACACGCAACACACGCAAGCACACGCAAACACACGTAAACACGCAAACACACGCAAACACACGTATACATACGCATAACACGCATACGAACACATACGCATACGCACGCACGCAACGCACGCACACACACACGCACGCACACGCACGACACAGCAAACACAGAACAACGAAGCACACGCAAACACACGCAAACACACGCAACACAGCAAACACGCAAACACACGCAAGCACACGCAAACACGCAAACACACGTAAACACACGCAAACACGCAAACACACGCAAACACACGCATACATACGCAAACACACGCATACATACGCATACACACGCATACGAACACATCGAACGCATACGAACGCATACGAACGCATCACGCACGACACACACACACACACACCACGCACACGCAACACACGCAAACACACGCAAACACGCAACACACACAAACACGTAAACACACGTAAACACGCAATCACAAACACACGTAAACACGCAAACACGCAAACACACGCAAACACACACATACAGCATACACACGCATACGAACACATACGAACACGAACGCAACGAACGCATACGCACGCACAGCACCACACACACACACGACACGCACACACGCAAACACACGCAAACACGCACACACGCAAACACACGTAAACACGCAAACAGGCAAACACACGTAAACACGCAAACACACGCAAACACACGCATACAGCATCACACGCATACGACACGCATACGCACGCACGAGCACGCACGCACACAACACGCACGCACACGCACGCACACGCAAGCACACGCAAGCACCACCGCAAACACGCAACACGCAACACACGCAAGCACACGCAAACACACGCAAACACACGCAACACACGAAACACACGCATACATACGCATACACGCATACGAACCATACGAACGCAACGAACGCATACGAACGCATACGAACGCATACGAACGCATACGATCGCATACGATCACATACACAACGTGGGCGTGAATGTGGGCGTGGGTGTGGACGTCGACGTAGACACAGGCACAGGCACACGCACAGACAAACTCACATACACACACACGCGCACGCACGCACGCACCCGCCCTATCCGTTATTTACGAAATTATTTTCAGCTTTTTTTTTCAAGTATAGTTTCTATATGATTTTTTTCCTCAGAACCCTAACTACAATCCTACGCATATACGCGTAATGTTTATATGTATACTGGGAATCCATTACTGTGGCCGAAGGAGCGTTGAAAGCTCAAACAGCCCGCCTTTCCATTCGGAGAGAGAATGAAACACATTGCTTTTTTTGTTTCCAAAGCTCGCTATAATCTTTAACCAAGATACGACTGCTGGGCGACGTTAGTTGAACACCCGGCATATACAACTACCCGAAACTGAAAGAATACCTAGTACCCTTTTAGAAATATTCAGTAAAAACCTTTTTTTCTCTTGTCTACTTCAACTGGACGCTGGTGAAGTATTGCCCTATAATTTTGAAAGACCCCATATTAATAATAATTATTTCAATTTATATAGCTAACCACCCACATTTAATTAAAAATTATTATTAATATTTTAATTACATATTTACTTTTGAACTTATTCGTTCATAAAAAAACATAATAAATACTCATATTAATTGATTAAAGGGGGAATAATCTGCCAATTAAATTATAATCATAGCAATGGAAATAAACAAAGAACAAGGACACACTCTTGTTGCAGCTTATTAATTAAATCCAAAAAATTAATTTTATGAATAAAATCATGTTAATTACGTTGGATGAGTCACTATTTTGCTATACATGCAAATTTTTAGGAATTTTTAAATCATTACAAAACAATTGATTCATAAACTGTACTATTGATCTTAATTTTTTATTTAATCCGAATACCCTAATACCACATTTAATAATGTGATTACTATATGACAACTCTCTTCAAGTATTGTAATGAAGATTATAATTATATTGCCTGTGAATGGAAATTAGATAGCCTTGATCTGTCATAAAACAAATAACCCAAATTGCCTAAAATTATAATGGAAGTTAGAGTGACAGCATATTAGGACAAAAAGCTTAATGTTCTTTAAAACTGCTTTGTTTGTTTATTTTTAATTACAACATTTGTATTAATTAACAAAATGATACTACACATTTATCCTGTGCATGTTAAAAAATTTCAGTAAACCGTCGACCAACAATAGAGTTGTGTTGTTCAAATATATTGTAATAGAAACAAAAAACAGTGATACTTGCTTTGCAGCTTATGTATCTAAAGTAGATGAGTAAAACACGGAAAAACGACAAATTAAATGTGCACCAACAATGTCTCTGTTTAGGGTTTTACTAAACAGGAAGTGTTGTTATTAATTTTTTTATTCATTAATAGGTGCTACCCATGTCAGAGGAACTGCGGCAGGCGCTTTATTCATCCGTTGCTCCATCACTAGATATTGATATTGCACCTCCCGAACTTGTGGGCAACACAGAAATTTTAACAGACGATCATAGAGAATCATTATGCCGCCATTTACCTGCACGAGCTGAAGGTTACTTATGGTCACTTGTATTTAGTACTAGTCAACATGGATTCAGTCTTAATTCCATGTATCGTAAAATGAGTAAATTAGAATCACCAATTTTACTAGTAATAGAAGATACAGACAATAATGTAAGTATTTTTCATTTTATTTTTATAATAATTCATGTTGATCAGTATTTGACTGTGTTTCAATATTCTTGCATATTGTTAAGAAGTTCAATAGTTAACGCAACTGTTTAAATATTTTCTCATTCTGAATGAACGAATCTATTTGAAATTATTTGGATCTGTTCTTTACTAATAGACCTGATACATTTTTTAAATGGAGCGATTCTTTCATTGTTCAAGTTTCCCAGTTAATGAGTTTTATGTTATTCTGTTGACTAATTTGAGAAGATAAGTTTGGTGAATTATAGTTAAAGTGTAACGAATCATTAGAACTGGGTAAAAATACTGACGATTGGATTAATTGAATTCAGTTTTGGAAGTGACCTATTTTGTGATTAGTCGAAACTATTTAAAGAAATTCACAAAAAAATGTCCAATTTCTTTATGGTATCCATTCACGATTTTTTATAATCTAGTAGATGGTGTAATTTTTTTATTAGATGGGTAAATGACACTTTGATACAAGACAGCTTTAATCACATAAATTATGATTAATACGCCTGATTCATGAACTAATAATAACATTTTTTGATGATAGATCATTTTCAATTCTTACGAAGTGTAGTTTGCAATTACCTTATCACCTTATCACTATATTTACAGATGTAGCTTAAAAAAAACTAATGAGTAAAGATTGTTTGAAACATCATGAGTGATTGTGCAGGAATCAGTTTTGTGTCGATACATTTGTACTAATAGTAATAATAATAATAATGTTTTATTGCTGTAAAAATCTGTACAAGATAATGGTAGTAAAAAAAAAAAAAAATTATTATAGTTTCTCTTAAATCTACGTTCTTTGATTTTGAAAATAATTACAATATCACATATTGCCTAGAAAACATTAAGACTACTTTACATCATCATTTTGAATAATAGCAGTTCGGTAACAAAAATGACTTCAATGAATTTTTAAATTCATACGAATTTTGAATATTTTTCAATTTACTTAGTAAAGAATTTATGCTTCAATTACTCAAAGTTCCTTTCTGGGTAGAGGTACGGTTATACTTGAGAGTACTTAGATCAATGTGTGCTCTTAAGTCATGTCATATTTATTTTATTTTATTTGTGCATTAGTAGCAAAATCAGCTTTATTAGTATCTGCAAATAAAGATAGTTTATAAATGTACAAAGAGAGAACACTTAATATATTTTTATTCTTATTAAAATATTTTTTAAAAGATGATGTAGTAGGTAAGATTGTTCATATGATTCTCTTTTGAGCTGTGAAACTAATAATTGAAATACTGTAAGTAAAACCGAACCACTAACTTCATGATGTGCATATAGACACACACACCTCTACTTTCACGGTTACATGACTTTCAGGTTCA
This sequence comes from Vesta saturnalis, assembly GCA_036346205.1. NCBI lineage: Eukaryota > Metazoa > Arthropoda > Insecta > Coleoptera > Lampyridae > Vesta > Vesta saturnalis. Next base: position 8,246,660 of record JARFJB010000218.1, read on the forward strand.
TTGATGCCAAATCTTGAACTTAGTGACAAGACATTGTTGATTACATGTGAATGTATGTATAAGATGATTTACGTAAAGCTTAATTGCATAATGTATATTCATAAATACATGTACTTGCTTTCTCTATTCACTAATCGTGACTCATAGAAACATAAATATTTTATTTCCTAATTGATTTAATACAATTTGTACAATTTTGTAATACAAAAAAAAAATTGTCAAATTTACAATAATTACCAACATCTTTATTTTAAATAATTTTTCTAGTACGTGATTTATCCTCAAAACTATTACAAGTTAAGTTCTAATGTTTTAATTTGTAAGTGAGGAATCTTAACAAAAAAAATCTATTTAAGAATGCCTTATTTATGGATGAACAATAAATCCGACTTAGCTGTATTTGATTAGCAGTTCTCATTAATGTTCAATCAAACGCAAATCTTTTGAGTCAATATTTATACTGCAATTTTATAGTAGATACGTGCAATAAAATTGTTAAAATGTCATTATTTGCATCTTTATTTCAATACGTGAGTTATTCTTAACTACAAATTTCTAATCATATTAACAAATTTCAAAGTTTTAATCGTAATTGAGAAATTTTAATTACCAAAAATCAGTTCAAGAATTACTAATTTATGGAATAGTAATCGATTCGGCTATTGGTTAAACGTCACTTGCAAAAGGCACGTCTCACGTAAGTATGATTGTTATGGATTGTTGATAATCAGTTACGTATTTGCGTCAAACGGCAAAAATCTAATAAAAAACTCAGTTTACCAGTTGGTTCTCAATTGTTGATTAACGACACATGATCTTGAAATGGAATCTTTGAAATAGGCATAGTGACACTTTTTCAATTTAATTCCATAGAAATATAGACAAGAAAATGTTTTAATAAATTTGAATATAATTATAATAATAATAACGATAATGTGTGATTGCAGTAAAAATCTGTACAAGATAATAGCAGTCAAAAAGATAATTATTATAACTTCTAATTTTAATTTCTCAGGTACATCGGTATAATTTTATTTTTAAATATTGTTGGTTATTTTTAATTTATTGAATAACATGTTAACTCATATTTTAATTTAGTTGCCCTGTTGAAGTGTTACCTAATCCAACACGAAATATAGGCTTAAAATATAATGGGAGTTCTCTTTTAAAATAAAATAATACCAATATACCTGAGAAATTAATAGAATTAAGCTGTAAGTGAGGTAAGTAGCTTTTACCAGCCGAGGATGGCTTTTCGCCCGAGCGCAAGCGAGGGCAAGCAAATATAGTCCGAGACTGGTCAAAGCTACTACCTCCTGGTCAAAGCTACTACCTCCTGAGCCGCTTATAACATTTTATCTGCTCCCACAGTTCTCGAATCGTTGAAAAGAAATCAGGCATTATTTTTTCGATTTTTCTTGATCAAATTATACTGTGACATTAGTACGAACGACTGTCTATGGGAAGTCACTGTTGGCATATTTTATGGAGAAATCAGGAACACTAAAGTCGCCGGCTAGTTTTGTGGTGTGAGTACCCAATGATTAAGTCACTGGTTTTCATAGAGGAGGACATGAATATATTGAAATATCCCAAACTTAAAGCATTTCTGAAATGCAAGAATGATAACTATAAACCTAAAAATCAAGCGTTTTAACAAGACAGTAGGTCAGTGAATTTCTCCAGCAGGCAACTGATGATGCTTATTTTTTTTTATGAAAATATTGACGGTTTTGGGCGTTACAGGACCATGTCGCACATATGAATTGTGTAAGCTTATGCTGGATAACGTTAAGCATAAAGATTTCAGTGACATTATCGTTGTTACTATTCCAGATTCGAAAAATGGTATATCCCGTACATTTACAGTTACTTCTACTTCTCCGCTAGGTAGTGTTCGTCATCTAGAAATTGTCAAGAAGTATATTACGATTAGTTGAAAGCGCAGTTCTTGAATTAAAAAAATCCCGAAACATTTACATTTAGAAGAACATCAGCAACGTTACTGGCTAATACAGGAATTGATGTCGTGACGATCAAGAGATACAGCGGATGGAAACGGTTGCAGAAAGTTATCTTGCAGATACCTTGTCACAGGATTCTTCACACTGACTGTTTATCTGTCACTTCCAGTGCTATACGGCCTTGACCTATTGAAACGGACCCAACAGTGTTAGACAATACTGCGGATCATATTGCTACGATGGATCAGTCAGATGATTTTGAGAGAAGTGTGGTAGTACATAAACGTGACGGAACTTATCCAAATTTTGTAAGTAATGTTACTAATTGTAATAATTGTAATAGTACCATAAATATAAATTAATAAAGCTTTTAGTTCAGTCATGTTTTAATTTGTGTTTCATTCTAAATCACTAGGGAGGTTGACCCCCCCCCAGGCAACCAGCACCTTTTTGGTAAAAGTAACTTACTCTTTTGGAAACCGAACACAATATCATAGTTACTATAGTGGGAGCAGATAAAATTATTTTCTAATCATAATTTTGGTTGTAAAAGAATAATTCTATCACATAATTACTAGAAAACGTTGAGACTACTTTACATCATCATTTTGAAACTCATTAAAGGAATAATATCACTTTAATTACTCAAAATCTAGCTCCTTTCTGGGTAGAGGTAGGGTTATACTTGGGAGTATTTAGATCAGTGTGTGCGCTTAGGTCATGTCGTGTTTATTTATTTGTGCATTTGTAGCAAAATCAGCTTTATTAGTATATGCTCGTAATTGGAAGTAATAATGCATCAATGTTTGGTGAAGCTTTTCTATCTTAATGTTCTCTTTTGTTGTTGATCGAAGTAAAATGAAAGTTTAAGAGGAAAATGTGGCTTACATTTTGGTATCGATGTTTAGGAAAACCCTTTTACTGGTGTGCGGGGAAACATTCGTTAGTGTCTTTGTTAATAAGGATAGTTTTGTATAAATAAATGTTAGTTTAAATCACGTTGAGATTGCACCATATAAAATTAAATTAAAGAACGTATTCAAATGAATACATTTAAGGTACATTTTTTGCAAAAGTTTAAGTTAGCCGCCAGTTCGGCACCATTTCGGTTGATAAGAGTATGGTTGCAAACAAATAATTTGGCTTTAAATACATGGCATTAAAGGCTAGTTTGCTTAAAAATTCCAAGTAACCATATATCAGATTACTTAGATAAGGTTTCGAGTAGAAGTACGCTCTGCTGTGAAATTATTCATGGTAGCAGTGGTTCTATAGGCGTAGAAGCGGACAGTTTATCGTCACCGTGGCGTAGTTTACCGCGAAACGACGTTGACTCACGTCCGTGTGGAAGGAACTATCGTTGTAGGGTGTTTACCCCTCGCAATCCAAAAAGGGATCATGTAACTGTTCAACCCTCACGAGACTAGTTTATCGGTAGGTGCAGTGGTCCTTATCGAGATTCATAACGCTCTGGGGTGTTTATTAAAGTACCAAGTGCTCACGTCACTCTTTGGATGAGGTTTCGCTTTTATTTTGCGGAAAAATACAACGTTCTTTTCAAAGTTTCAAATATTAAGTTCACAGTTCGCCGAAAATCAGATAACCTGCTGTAAATAAATAAAGCTTTTCATAACTTAAAAATATTAAGAATTATTCAAAACTTGTACATTATTAGTGTAACGATAATAAGTAACTCACTGTAAATAATCCAGCGTGTGGTGTATAGTTAACGAGAATAAAATTAAGTGAACGAAATACGTGTTAATGTAAACTTTAGCGTGTACACGATCAATGTTATTTATGTGTAAAACGAATGTATGAACGGACTGTTTTTTTTAGAGATTCACTTTTGATTATTTTATCATTTAAATTTTAAGACCAGGTCATTCATTCAGAGAATTATCTGAAGTTATTGGAGTGTTCCATATTTTTTATTTTGGTAAATCGAAATTACCGTACGTTTAGTAGAAGGCCGTACTGAAACTCTAGCTAGGGTCACAGCCAATTTAGATTTGATGCAACTCACAGAGTAAACAATATTGTATCCGATTTTTCTTGTCTTATTATTCATTTTACTGACATTATACATATTTAGGTTATTGGACTTGTATTTTTTTTCATGTGGCCCTATGAATTACATAGCATCTGATGACACGCAAATTTCGTGGTTATTGTCTAATTTGCTCATTGAATTAACGCTAGTGTATGGCTTTTCAAGTTATTATTTAACTGTAACGTACATTTATTGCATTTTTTCTCGTTTTTATGATTTGAGCATAATTAAACGTTATTTGAGAAATTCAAATTTCAAACGATTGTGTACAAAATTTAAACCGTTTATTTTTTTTCTTTGTTTGATGAAGTGAAATTATTTTGCATATTGAGTTGTTTTAAATTAAGGTAACGTGACAAGAGATTAGTGTTTGATTATCTAAGAAGTGATTGATTTTTACAGCACGCTATTAGTTTACTTAAGCGTGCAAATATTTGTTTTGAAGCCTTTCAGGTTGGCGAAAGATCTGTTGGTCCTAGAGCCGCCTGCGGAGAATACGGTATAGGTAAGCAAGTTATTTGAGTATTTTGAGCGAGCTGTGACCTATCCTAATTAGGCATTTCATCCCCTATTGTGACATTTCAAATACTCTGGGCCCATTTCCGGTTTTATGACGATTTCAACCCCTATTTTGACTTGGTATGGTAAACTATCCTATTGTGCGCAAAATTAATTAACATTTTACTCACCCCCGACCGCTGGCCAGTCGTGCAAAAAGCCAATTTTATCTGTTATTTCGTTTTTCTGCCAGTTTATACCGTAACAAGAGGTAAGCTTATACTTGGGAGTACTTAGATCAATGTGTCCTCTTAAGGTTATGCCTTGTTTGTTTATTTGTGCATTAGTAGCAAAATAAGGTTTATCCGTACATATATGCAAATAAAGTTAATTTATAAATATTCAAAGAGGGAACACTTAATATATTTAAATTCTTAAAATATTCTTTAAAAGATGATGTAATAGGTAACTCTTAAGTTTGTTCAGATAATTCTCTTTTGAGCTGTAAAAATCTGCTTTGCATGCATTGAAGAAAACTGGAAGAATATAATTCCGTACGACATGACTGTATATATGCAAAATAGAAAACATGTAATGATTCAATATCCAGTTGACCACTTAATGAACGAAGGATAACGCAAGCAGTCATCAAACTATTTTTAGCAAATTTCTAATATGGATATTCCACTTTAAGTTTTCTTCAATTGTAATAGGAATTTAACATGTTGGTTTTCCAAGTTTGAGAGCGCTGCACTTTCCTTTTTATCGGTATCATTGAAGGTTAGTATGACTGTTTTGTCTAGATTTAATATCATTAAATTGTTAGAATACCAATGGCTCATATCTGACAAATTATGAACATTACGTTCAAAAACAATACATGATGTGTGATCTGCAAATTAAATAATGCTGTCCGCACTTTTTATGTATTCACTCAGATCATTCGCATATAAAAGAAAAAGAAGAGACCCTGAGGAACCCCTTGTTTTATTAACGGGGTATCAGAAAAACGTCAATATTATAGTAACTTTTAATGCATGCAGTTTGACTGTGTTTTGTTAAATAAGAATAGTTCAATTTTCTACAAATTCCTATCAGTCCGCAAGAATCTATTTTGACCAGTAAAATCTCATGATTTATTAGGTCAAATCCTGCAGAGCGATCGAAATATACCCCTGCTGCCATACGCTTATTATATAATATATATATATATATATATATATATATATATATATATATATATATATATATATATATATATATATATATATATATCAGCCCCATATTGACAAGTTTTAATTAGAGACTTTCATTATGTGATTCATTATACGCTTATGTATTAGTTTGTCTAGTATTTTTGAGAAAGAAAATAATGACACTGGTCTATAGTTTCTGATGGTCGCCTTTTTAATAACCTTAACGACTTTTAAAGAATCAGGAAATATCCCGTTTGATAAAATAACATTAGAAATATTAGTAATTTGATGTGCAACTGTTTCCTTAACATACGTTACGACGTCCATGCGAATTTCGTGAAGACCTCAATAATGTTTGTTGGGTTGTGAAGTAATCATGCTAAGTACTTCTTTGACATTAGTTGGACTTGAAAAAATGGAACTATTTATTTATAGTTTACTCTTTTTGTGATTACTAGCTTTATTATTTCCTAACTTGAATTGAAAATGCTTATTAAACAAATTTACTAATAAGTTTGAGTTCGTAATTACACTACAGTTGAAGAAGTTTTCATACCATTATTGCATAATTTAAAAACTAATTTTGTGAGTTAGCTTAATATGCTTTAATTGTTTCTGAAACAATCATCTTTGAAATTTATATTCACGTAAAAGTTTATCATCCTTGTATAGATCATTTAAACGAATTGACCAGTGTTAAGACTTAACGTGATCCATTTGCTATCCTGATTAGACTTGTAAGGATTTATAGCTTTTCGTAATTTGGAAAAGCCACATCAACATGCCGTGTTTATAAACTCATATTTATCATTAACATTTTCTGCGATGATAACATTTCCCTTTGTTCTAATTGAAGTTGGGACTTAAATCCTGTATATCACAATCAAACTCTGTTTATAGCAAATTTTTGAAGGAATTTGTTCCACAATACCACTACCAACTGGGATATTACGCCAGATATTGCTAAAACTATTTTTTTTCTTAATTATTCGATTATTTCTTTATTTTAGGACTATGTACAAACAAAGAACGCGCAATTTTTGCATTTGCAGGTCTAGACTTGAAAATGGTGTTCTTTTAAAAGTACTGTATCTCTGTATCTGTGTATCTGTGTATCTGTGTATCTGTGTATCTGTGTATCTGTGTATCTGTGTATCTGTGTATCTGTGTATCTGTATCTGTATCTGTCTATCTGTGTATCTGTGTATCTGTGTACCGTGTACCTGTGTATCTGTGTATTGTATCTCTGTATCTGTGTATCTGTGTATCTGTGTATCTGTGTATCTGTGTATCTGTGTATCTGGGTATCTGTGTATCTGTATCTGTGTAAATGTGTATCCGTGTATCCTTGTATCCGTGTATTCGTGTATCTGTGTATCCGTGTATTCGTGTATCTGTGTATCTGTGTATCCGTGTTCTGTGTACCTGTGTGTCTGTGTATGTGTACCTGTAATACTCACTATTTGCTTATAATAATTTTATTGCACAGTTTGCGTTAAATATGTCTACAAAAGTGTCATATTTTTTATACAGTATGATATTTAATAAAACAATGTTTTGGATGTAAGCTAATGGCACATTTCTAACAAAAGAAGGTGCAGTTTTTATGGCGTGTCTTGGTACACAACTAAGTGATCTAGTCTATCGTATCTGAAAGTTTCATCAGATTCGCGGATGGATGGCTAGGACCTCTTTTTGATGATTTTTTATAAGTTTCCAAAATGGGTGTAGCAACTAATTGCCTAAATCTTAAGTGATCTTTTTTGCCACCTCCTATTCTGTACAGCTGCCATGAATTTTGTAGGGCCATATCTACTCAATGGCAAATGAGCTGAAAATACCACTTTTTGCCTCTTATCTGCCTTCTGTACAGACTAATGTTTTGGTCGGCTCTATCAACTTCGCCCAGATTCTCAATATATTGGATTGTCTGGAAATTAATTTTTTTTTTTTGTTAATATGAAAAACAATTCTCGTGTAATGAATAAATATTTTATTAAATTGTATGTTGGCCATTCTGATCCAATATCTTTTGCCATCTTTCTGTCAGTAGCATGATTCTGCGCCCAAAAAATGTTTGCTCTTTCTGCTAAAAATTTTGCAGTGACACGAACAAATAATAATCCGATAGTGCCAGATCTGGAGAATATGGTAGGTGTGGCAGTGTATCCCATTCAAACTGTAAAAGCTTTTGGCGAGTTACCAAACTTGTATGAGGTCTCGCATTATCTTGGTGGAATACTACATCTTTTCTTTTGATTAATTCTGGGCTTTGCTATTGAAGTGCATCATTCAGTTTGTCCATCTGATGACAGTAGACTTCCGAATTAATTGTTGTGTTATCCGGTAGCAGCTAAAAAAAAAACGATTCCTTTGAAATCCCACCAAACAGACAGCATCACCTTTTTTTGATGGAAATTGGCGTTCGAAATGCTTTGAACCGGTACATCTTTTTTGCTTCATGATCTCTTGCGTTTGACATTGTTATATACAACCCATTTTTCGTCCCTAGTAATGATGCGCTTCAAAAATGGATTATTTTCGTGACGTTTGAGAAGCAAATCACAGACGTCAACGCGACGACACAAATTTCTCTCCGTGAAAACATGGGGAACCCATATATTGAGCTTCGAGATTAACCTTAGGCTTTTCAAGTGTTCATAAACTGTTGAATTTGATAAATTTAACCTCTCACCGATCTCACATGTTGTTATTCGCCAGTTTGCATCAACTAATGCCTTTATTATGTCTTTATCAGCATCAACCGGCCTTCCAGAACGTGGTGCATCTTCGACATCAAAATTGCCGGATCGAAATTTTGCAAACCAGTTCTGGCACTGGCGTACTGTCAATACATCTTCTGTATACACATCGGTTAATTTCTTTCTAATATTTAAAAGGGCACTAAACAAAAAATACTTCGTAGAATCAATTGCACTTTTTCACTATATCAGCTGTCAAAACATATAATGATTATGCGGCTTAAGTGTGAAGTTGGGTGCGAAACAATACAATTCAATCCTCTGTCGGGCAAAAAGGAATTACTTTTTTCCGAACAACCTTATATTTTTTTATCATCTGTGGCTGTGGTACGTGTATGCTTTTTTTTATCTTTTTGAGGAATTCTTTTTACGGGTTAGTAGGGAATATCTTAGTGCAATTGGAAACAACAGTTAACTACACTGTTGTCAAACCATTTGCACAAACTAATAGTTTTAGTATCCGATGTAATGAATTCTAAAGCACCTCGTTCTCTTTTTTTCATGACAGTTGAGTGGGACACAAGACAGTATTTACCAACACATCAGTTTTATTATTATCCAGCCGTGATACTTAAACAAATATTTTATTAGTTCTCTATGAATTCATCGTTACTGCAACAATGTAAGGTACCTGTTCGGGTCCTCCTTAGACAAAAGGTTTTCGTTTGCTTTATAATTTTTTTGTTAAAGTTTTAACAGTCACATGGGTTTAATAGAGGTATTTTCGTAAATACTGTAGCAATCCTAAACGTTATTTCGCCCTATTTCAATTCAAGATCCTTTTACTGGTTAGATTTCATTATCTTTGTTTATTAAATATTCAAACCGCTGGGTATAAACCTGTTCAAACGCTTACCCTTATTTAATTGATGAAAGTTGTCATTTAACATTTATTGACATGTATTTAACTGAAAGCACCGAAATAAAGCTACTTATTTAACTTAAAAGTACGATAATCTTTTATGTTTAAATTTTTATTACAAAAACATTTACAATTTACCCCTTTTTTTATTGTTTTGCAAGTAAAGAAGGTATTTGAATTCAATCGAAAAAGTAAACTTTTAATACAACTTTTTAAATTTCTTATTTATTAAACGAATATTGCAAAGGGTGTTAATTTTTAACTTACCTATAACTCTATTTCATTTACTCGATTTATATAATATTATTTACTATTTTAAATTTTATTATTAAAATTTTTAATTTACAATTCAATTGAGTTTTTTAAATTAAAACGTAACAAAGATTAGTGTTTTTATCTGAATGATTGATTTTGACCTATTATTTTATTAAGCGTGCAAATATTTGGAAGCCTTTCAGGTTGGCGAAAGATCTGTTGGTCCTAGAGCCGCCGGGAAACTATAGGTAAGCAAGTTATTTAGTATTTTGAGCGAGCTGTGACCTATCCTAATTAGGCATTTCATCCCCTATTGTGACATTTCAAATACTCTGTCCCCATTTCCGGTTTTATGACGATTTCAACCCTATTTTGACTTGGTATGGTAAACTATCCTTTGTCCAAAATTAATTAACATCTTACTCACCCGAGCTGGCTAGTTGCAAAACCAATTTTATCTGTTATTTCGTTTTTCTGCCAGTTTATACCGTAACAAGAGGTAACTTAAAGTACTTAGATCAATGTGTCCTCTTAAGGTTATGCCTTGTTTGTTTATTTGTGCATTGGTAGCCAAAAGGTTTATCCAATATATGCAAATAAAGTTAATTTATAAATGTTCAAAGAGGAAACACTTAATATATTTAAATTCTTAAAATATTCTTTAAAAGATGATGTAATAGGTAACTCGCAAGATTGTTCAGATAATTCTCTTTTGAGCTGTAAAAATCTGCTTTGCATGCATTGAAGAAAACTGGCAGAATATAGTTCCGTACGACATGATTGTATATATGCAAAATAGAAAACATGTAATGATTCAATATCCAGTTGACCACTTAATGAACGAAGGACAACGCAAGCAGTCATCAAACTATTTTTAGCAAATTTCTAATATGGATATTCTACTTTAAGTTCTCTTCAATTGTAATAGGTATTTAACATGTTGGTTTTTCAAGTTTGAGAGCGCTGCACTTTCCTTTTTATCGGTATCATTAAAGGTTAGTATGACTGTTTTGTCTAGATTTAATATCATTAAATACCAATGGCTCATATCTGACAGATTATGAACATTACGTTCAAAAACAGTACATGATGCGGCATCTGCAAATTAAATAATGCTGTCCGTACTTTTTTATGTAGTCACTCAGATCATTCGCATATAAAAGAAAAAGAAAAGACCCTGAAGAACCCCTTGGTTTATTAACGTGGTATCAGAAAAATGTCAATATTATAGAAACTTTTAATGCATGCAGTTTGACTGTGTTTTGTTAAATAAGAATAGTTCAATTTTCTACAAATTCCTATCAGTCCGCAAGAATCTATTTTAAAGTAAAATCTCATGATTTAAGGTCAAATCCTGCAGAGGATCGAAATATACCCCTGCTGCCAAGCTTATTATAATATATATGTACTAAAATGTATAAAATAAATAATTAATTGACAAGTTTTAATTAGAGACTTTCATTATGTGATTCATTATACGCTTATGTATTAGTTTGTCTAGTATTTTTGAGAAAGAAAATAATGACACTGGTCTATAGTTTTTAATGTTCTAATGGTCGCCTTTTTCAATGACTTTAACGACTTTTAAAGAATCAGGAAATATCCCGTTTGATAAAATAACATTAGCAATATTAGTAATTTGATGTGCAACTGTTTCCTTAACATACGTTATGACGTCCATGCGAATTTCGTGAAGACCTCAATAATGTTTGTTGGGTTGTGAAGTAATCATGCTAAGTACTTCTTTGACATTAGTTGGACTTGAAAAAATGGAACTATTTATTTATAGTTTACTCTTTTTGTGATTACTAGCTTTATTATTTCCTAACTTGAATTGAAAATGCTTATTAAAAACTTTACTAATAAGTTTGAGTTCGTAATTAACTACAGTTGAAGAAGTTTTCATACCATTATTGCATAATCTAAAACTAATTTTGTAGTTTTAAAGCTTTTTGTTTCTGAAACAATCATCTTTGAAATTTATATTCACGTAAAAGTTTATCATCCTGTATCTGTGTATCTGTGTATCTTTGTGTATCTGTATATCAAATCTTGTATCTGTATCTGTGAAATGTTATTGTATCCGTGTATCCTGTATCCTATCCTGTATCCTTGTATCCGGTATTCTTTCTGTATATTTGTTCTGTGTTTGTTCATATTTTTTTACAGTTATATTTAATAAAACAATGTTTTGGATGTTTACATTTCTAAAAAAAGGTTTAGTTTTATGACGTGTCTGCTTGTCTTTTAATATCTAGTCTATCGTATCTGAAAGTTTCATCAGATTCATGGATCACTAGGATTTTGATGATTTTTATGTTTCAAAATGGGGTCAACTAATTGCCTAAATCTTAAATCTTTTTGCCACCCCTATTCTGTAAGCTGCCATAATTTTTAGGTCCATTCCAATGGCAAATGAGCTTAATTTTGCCTCTTATCTGCCTTCTGTACAGACTAATGTTTGGTTCTATCCTCCGATTCTCAAATATTGGATTGCCTGAAATTAATTTTTCTTTTTGTTAAGATGAAAAATTTTCGTGTAATGAATAAATATTTTATTAAATTGTTTGGCCATTCTGATCCAATATCTTTTGCCATCTTTCGGCAGTAGCATGATTCCCCAAAAATGTTTGCTCTTTCTGCTAAAATTTTGCAGTGACACGAACAAATAATAATCCAAAGTGCCAGATCTGGGAATATGGTAGGTGTTGATCCCATTCAAATGTAAAAGCTTTTCAGTTACCAAACTTGTATGAGGTCTCCATTATTTGGAATACTACATTTTCTTTGATTAATTCTGGGCTTTGCTATTGAAGTGCATCATTCAGTTTGTCCAGCTGATGACAGTAGACTTTTAATTTTGTGTTATCGGTAACAGCTAAAAAAACGATTCCTGAAATCCAAACAGACAGCATCACCTTTTTGATGGAAATTGGGTTCAAATGCTTTGAACCGGTACATCTTTTTGCTTATGATCTCTTGCGTTTGACATTGTTATATTTTTTCGTTAAATGATGCGCTTCAAAATGGATTATTTTCGTGACGTTTAAGCAAATCACAGACGTCAACTGACGACACAAATTTCTCTGTAAAACAAACCCATATTGAGCTTCGAGGTTAAAAAGCTTTAATTTCATAAACCTGAATTTGATAAATTTAACCTCTCACCGATCTCCATGTTGTTATTCGCCAGTTTGCATCAACTATTATGTCTTTATCAGCATGCCTTAGAACGTGGTATCTTCGACATCAAAATTGCCGGATCGAAATTTTGCAAATAGTTCTCACTGGCGTACCAATACATCTTCTGTATACATCGGTTAATTTCTTTCTAATATTTCACTAAACAAAAATACTTGTAAATCAATTGTTTCACTCCAATTGCTATTTCAGCTGTCAAAACATATAATGATTATGCGGCAATTGAAGTTGGGTGAAACAATAAATTCAATCCTCTGTCGGGCAAAAAGATTACTTTTTCCGAACAACCTTATATTTTTTTATCATCTGTGGGGTACGTGTTGCTTTTTTTATTTTAAAATCTTTTACGGGTTAGAAAATCTTGGTGCAATTGGAAACAACAGTTAACTCATGTTGTCAAACCTGTTACGTCCAAACCGCACTAGGCGTCGTGTCTTACTAATGTAAGCTTGGCCAGCTAACAGGGAGATGGGCGTGGTCGAAAAATAAGTAAAATGAATGATTTATGCTCAAACACCTTACACCTACATTCAAACAGCTCAGTCCGGGAAAATATGTCTCTAGGCGCCCCACAATCGAAACTTCTAAAATAATTGTCTTAAGCTGGATGTTAATTAACCCTACTTGATTGTGGAAAGTAGGATTGTGCTTACTCAGTAAACTCTTACACGAGGGTTCTAAAACAAACACTCGTCCAAAACAATTCAACTCAAACTCAAATATATTTAGTACTACCCAGGTTATTAAAAACTTTTTGAATACACCTCGTATACCAAAACTTCCAAAATAAAATTGATCATTCAAATTCATTCACGTAACCACCAGTTATACTTTCTACTTATTAATGAATAAACTATTCTTCATTCAATGATCGGTAATTAATTTTTAAAATTCTTAACATGAACGATATCTTTTAAATTTAATTTACTTTTTATAACACTTCTGAATCGTATTTGACATTCGTAAATAGGTAAGTTCTCAAAACTCCAACTCTTTGTTATACTTAATGAAATTTTTAATTAACAGCTAATCCGTCACTAGTGCATTGCGCTAATGAAACTAACATGAAAATTTTGCAATCAACCTGGCAAATATAACTTTTCAGGTTGTTCATTAATCTTAAAATCCGAAATATGCAAAGTCTACACTTTAACTTGTCAAAAACTACTAGGTCACCAATTAAGTAATCGTCACAACTATATCTCATACCTGGCTGAGTAAACAACAGAATAAAAAAAAAATTTAACGATAAATATATATTGTCCTGCATAAAATAATAAACAAATGTTTACATACACAAACAGCGTGGTTGAAAATCAAAACCACACGTCACTACCAATTTCTGCAAAATTCTTAATACTAAAACAACCAATCAAAACCACATAACTCGAGAACGATTATCTTTCGCTTCTAAACTAATTAATATTTAATCAACATTACACAAATGAACTGAACAAAGAGATAATCGTACTTTACTAAATTTTCGAAGTACCTAAATATATTCCTTACTTAAAATTGTCCATTAATCCTACGCTTTTCTTTCTTCCGTAAATCAATTATTTGTAGTCCATTTGTAATCCTTAAATTGCATGAAGCCACATAACCAGTGCTTCACAATTTCACAAACACTTATTCCTTTCTGTACTCACAAATAGTCCAATAACACGTAATAGTCTGTACACGTTTGGCTGCCTCTTAAAATTTCTAGCAACCTTTAGGAAAGTTTAGTCCTTTCTTACACAAATAAACTTTTAATGTCACATAAAAATTATCTTAACATTGGCTTAATTTACTATGAAAATTTTCGTTTACTTAAAGGTGGTCCCATAAATAATTTTAACTCAATATCGGTACAAGAACACGCGCTGCACTTAACACTAACGTAATAACTGTTAACTTTTTATAAATCTGCGTAAGCACTTTTTTACTTTCTTGAAAATAAACAAACTAATTTTTATCTTCAATCCCAATTTAATTAATTGTTCTATTTATGAATGTTTTATACGATTCATCCCCTTTCGGGTAACGCAGTTGTTTAAACAATGACTGCCTTCACTATTATTCACAAATACAACTCCAACTTAACCCATTCTAAACCACATTACACCTCGCGTGCGCGTCTCACCGAGCTCTCATCACAAGCCAAAAGCTAAAAACGAAAAAGCTCCCGTCAATCCCTGACTTTCCTATTTATAACTTCAGTCATCCATCTTTAAACATGTCTTCATTCCGCGTTATATTCTCCAATAGTATTCACTCAAAATTTCATAGTTCCAATAGCTACTACCATCTGTACAACCACGCTCATAACTACAATACATCGCCATATTTGTTTTCACTTACAAATTTTACAATTACTTCATGAAGAAATCATTTTTCGTCATTACATTCATTCAGTAGCCACTCTGGACCATTACGCAACTTTTAACATTTATCTCCAGCCTGCGCTCGATCTCCTTCCGCAACATTTGCAAAAATAAGTACCGTCTAAGGTCTCAAATTCCATATACATACACGTATTCACAAAACAATTGCACAACATTATGAAAACTTTCTGAAATTAACACTTAAACATACCCAATCTTTCTCTACATATTTTCTAAAACATTCTACACTTATACTTCACATCTTCTGGCAAAGATTACTCATTTATCCTCAAACATTCCATTCCTTATAGTAGCAAAACAGTAGCAATACAGTGGCAAACATTATCGTCCCATCGACAAATTTCTCTTCACATTTACATTCATCAGAATCTAATTATTCCAACACTAAAGTCTCTATAATATTCAAATACACGTATCTACATACTGAATTATATTTCTCCTACATTTCCAGTGGCGTATCATACACCCACATACATTATGCATACACACAAAAAAAAAATCTTTTTTTTCCGTTCAAACTCAATACACTCGCACTCAAAACACGTCATACACGTCATTATAACATCCTACATACAGGGTGTGTCAACGCAACCTGACAAACCATTTGCACAAACTAATAGTTTTAGTATCCGATGTAATGAATTCTAAAGCACCTCGTTCTGTTTTTTTCATGACAGTTGAGTGGGACACAAGACAGTATTTACCAACACGCTTTTCTCTTATAGTACCAGTTCCTCTCTGATTTACGAAACTGCCTTTAGCCGAATATAAGCACGGCTAACAAAGTATCGTTCATTCGCTAATCGCACGCGACGAAATCGAACATTGACATCAGTTCGGCATTTTTCGGTAAGAAAGGACTCCGCTACGGGTGTCACCTTCTTGGAAATGGCCGGTCATGGATAAAGCAGTAAAAGTCACTAAACGAAGCACTATCAATATGCGCAGGTCATGTCGTTGGTGCTTTCAGTAATGGTTAAGAAGTCTGAAGCATACACGGAAACAGTCGGTCATGTTAGTTTAAGCTACAAAGCACTAAATATCGACGCAGGTCACGCTGTTAGGGCTTCGACTCTAGCAAACAACAAAATACACAAAATAGAAAAAATACTAAGTAGTATGAAAAACTCGTTTCCTAAGGGGTTTTATCTCACTGGTGTATTAGAACTTTCAAACTTGGACTTTTATGATAAAAAGACGTCTTATGAAATTTTGAAACTTGTTTCTTAATATACTATTTGTTCACCTTAAGGTTACTTACAAAAAATTATAGGTACTTGCCATTGAATCTCTTTTTATTAGAATAACAGTTAATACTTGATTTTTTGTGTATTTTTAATATTTTTTCTTTTAACCAATTCTGAATCTTTTTTAACCAATTTGAACTATGCAGGATATTGAAATAATGTTGCAAGCTTAGGCTGGAGATTCCGATATCAGATACCTTCATACAAGGTATATGAATGTAAATTTGATATAAGTTAACACCACTTTAATCTAAGACAAGCTATTTCAACAGAATCACCTAAGCTGCATTAAACTTTTACATTATGGAAAATAAAAATCCATGTTTTTAATGCTTGATAATGACGAATATCGAAATCTGTCCAATTCATTTTATTTATCATCGTTTTAATTTTTTACATTACACAAATTATCACTATTATTAATTGTAGGTATTTGGTGCTTTAACATCATGTGCTCTGCAAGTATCTGATCACTTTTATGGAACAGGAGAATCATTATTATTCAGATTTAGTCCACACTTCCAAGTATATAATTGGACAGGTGAAAATTTATATTTTATTAAAGGTAACAACGAAAGTCTTAGCATTGGAGCTGGTGATGGTAAATTTGGACTATGGTTAGATGGTGATTTATATCAGGGAAGATCAGAATCGTGCAAGACATATGGAAATGATCCACTTACACCAAAAGTGGACTTTGTTGTGAAAACGTTGGAATGCTGGGCCTTTGTTTAAAAGAGAAAATATCTGTGAATAATGTTTATATTTTTATAAAAAGAGCATTTGTTGTAAATGGCACTTTGAACGTGTTCATTTTTTGTTAATTGTTAGGCTTGACTGAGAAGTTTATGAATTGTTGATGTTTATAATAAGGTGCTATTGTAACAAATGCTTTGTGATATAGTATTGAAAATAATGTGCCGCACAACTGTTTCAAAAGCTTGATATAGCTATAAAAAGCTGCCTTTCACTTGTTACTAATAGCATGTAGTAGTAGTGGTATGCATGAGTGCGTGTTTCAAGATATCAGCACAGGATGTATTTTTTTATCTTAATATAGGTATACACAGAACTAATGCAATTTGGGATCATCAAGTCAAAATCTTTTAGATTTATTATTATTTTAACATCCTGTATATTAGAAACTAGTCGTTTTGTATACATTTTTGTATTATTGTGTCAAATAAGATATTATTTATTTCAATATGTATTAGATATGGTTATGATCGTTACAAAGTGAACGGCAGCATTACTTGTATTAACATGTTGGTGTCATTCTATGTTGCTTGGCTTACTATCATACACACATAACCTAATAGTTCAGTAAGCAGCTGCTAGGGATGACCATTCGACATGATTGTAACGTACTGTACGGTGGTGAGTGGCTGTAGTTACTATCTGTCAATTAGGCTCGTAGAAAACTCACCATATCAGTTGTCAATTTAAGAAACTTCAAAACACGTAGGCTGTTTATGTGTACATATTTTTTGCTAACAGATTCTCTTGATGTTCTGTTGTTGTAAATTTTTACTTTTTTTTAAAAAAAAAGCTTTATTTCTCTTTAATGAAACAATTTTAATATAAGTAGAATATTCTGTTGAGAGAATTTAGGTACAAAAAATATAACTTTCCACTCAACCATTAAAAAAACACATCTTCCTCCTAACTAAACATTTGTTAATTTTGTTAATTAGATTTTACTTAAAACTGTATTCTGTATAAAATGTAAGCAATGTATTATAGTGTTTAGGGAATATTTATCTGTAAAAAAGAAACTTGTATATACTGTAAAACATTAATAAATTTTAAATAGCGTATTTTAAAGTAAGTGCTATCCATGATAAAAATTATATATTTTTTTTTACTAACGAAAATAATATTGTTAATTAACGCGTATATTGTTTTGTATGTTAGATTTTATTTTGAACTAACAAAATAGTCGTGCTTCACAACGTGATATCTTCTAAACAGTTAGAGATATCAACCTGAATCTCGTGCATTGGTATATTAAGTTAAACCTACACTGTCAATATATCGAATCAAAATTTCAATATCTCGAAATATGAAAAATGACTATATCGTCTAAACGGAGATATCGTTTCCAGTAATACTCCACATGGTATATTTGGTTCAGAAAACTTAAATTGATTCTCTCTTCATCCCTCCCATTTCTACTACCTGTTTATACAGGGACGTTACCCAATTTTGAAGTTTCTAGGGCTAACGGTCTCACCTGGGCATCTAATTTCAATCCCTATTTCTCACCCTCTGATATTGATTCTTAAATGCCTTCTTAACTTACTCTCGAAATCATGTTTAATTTGAATTTCAAAGATGTCTAAAATGCTTTTGCTATAAGTCTCAAGGAAACCATCAATCCTTATTTCACCTCATTTCCTTCCCCTTAGCACTTTCTTGAACTGAATTTGTAAATTGCACAATCATCTTCAATTTGAATGTAAAACACTGCTTAGTTTGATACCCAACATGATATTTTACAATATTTTAAACTTTCAACCCCTAAAACTACCCCAGAGGGATGATTAGTTTCACAATTGCCTTTGTTTTTGTCAACTGTTTTCCATCCTCTTGGTACTCCACATGGCATACTGGTCTAGAAAACTTAATTTGCTTCCCTGTTCATGCCTCCCTTTTCTATCCTTTAAGGGATGATTTTGGGGAAAAGCCAAAACATGTTTTTTATTTCTTAAGGAACATCTAGACATTAATTTTCATGTTTCTAGCTTAACGCCTTTTAAGATATATTCATCCCTCTTGGGAACCCGATTTAATCCTCAAGGTAAAATTTCAAAAAACGGTGAAACATGAGTCTGTTCAATTACACTGCACAACAGCATTTCTGATGATTGGGTTATGTTACATGATATTAATCCAATTTTTGATGATGATTTCAATTCCGTGGTTGATATTTCTGCATCAGCTATAGTTAAAAAAATATGACACGGGTGTTTTTTTATAATAAAACACTATAAATTTAGAGATAATTCTAATTTATTTAATTCTCATAATGAAAAAAACTTTCTCTTATATGATTTTCTTGCTAAATCTGAAGGCAGAGAGCTATTCTGAATGCTCCAACAGTAGTCAGCCACCATGTGTGCGTTCCAGTAGCCCTGATAGCGTTCCTCCATGATACGGAGGTCCTGGTGGAATCGCTCGCCCTGTTCTTCACTTAGGTCCCCAAGATTGGCGGGAAAATAATCCAGGTGGTTGTGAAGAAAGTGTAACTTGATGCTCATGTTATATCCAAGCCTTTGAAAGTAACTCAACAGTTGTTCGACATGTTGAGAAAATTCAGAACTTTTCTTATTTCCCAAAAAAATTCATTCCATGCCGTTTTCTCAATCTCTGTCATAGTGTCCGTAAAATTTGAGTCTTTAATTAATGATCTTATTTGTGGTCCGTCAAAAATTCCCGCTTTTACCTTTTCTGCACTCAGTTTTGGAAACTTTTTTGATAGGAAAAGGAAACAATTTCCATTTTTGTCAAGACCTTTTACAAATTGTTTTATAAGTCCTAGTTTTATATGTAACGGAGGCAAAATTATACGATCCCTTGATACTAAAGGGGGGTTTATCACATTCTGTTGTCCTGCAACTAGCGCTTCCCGAGGAGGCCAATCTTTTTTAATCCAATGTTGATATTTAGCTCTACTGTCCCACAAGCAAAGAAAACAGGGATATTTTGTATAACCACCTTGTTGGCGTAAAAGTAAGTTGACCATTTTTAAATCAACATATATGAGCCAATTGTGTTCCACATATTTAATTTTGTCTAAAACCAGAGCAATAGTTGTATATTCTTCTTTTACTTTTGTGGAATGAGCAATAGGCAACGACCCTAATTTATTCCCATTGTGTAAGAGAACACATTTTAGACTACGTTTTGATGAGTCTATGAATAGACACCAGTCACTAGAAACGTAATTTTGAAGTCTCATTGCAGCCATTAAACCAGGTACATCTTTACAAAATACGAAATCATTTTCTTCAGCAAAATATTTGAGGAGAATTTGTTCTCTTGTGCGGTAATAAGAAATGTTCGTTTCCTTTGTTACCAAGTTTCTTTGTTTTAGCCTAGAAGCCAAAATTTCTGAAGCAGCCTTTGACAGTCCCAGATCTCTAACAAGGTCGTTTAAATCATCTTGGTTGAATAGTTTTGGCGCTTTCAGGTCACATTCAAAGTCACTATCACTACTGTCAGTTTTTGCCTCAAAATGCATAGGCTCATCCTGTGAAGCATCAGCTTGAGGTTCAAGTGATATTTTAAGACTCAAAATACATCTATGTGCCGACCGTATGGAAGGATATTCCCATTTAGCTCGATTTTTTCGGTTAATGCCAGTTGTGTTCACCAAACAAAAATAACAGTCGTCGTGGTGGTTCAAGGGTTCAGTCCAGATCATAGCGGTTTTTCTAAAGCTATTCTTCTTATTTGTCCACAAACGTAGAAACTCACCGCAAGTTTTACATACCTTTTGCGGAATCCAAGGCTTGTCTTTCATTTCCAGTGTGTGACCAAAGTAATTTTTGTAAGTCTCAATCACGAACGCTGTCACATTCAAACGGTATTCTTTAAATATATACTCTCCGCAAATGAAACAAAAATGATTTGGATCATTGACACAGACTCTTCTTGACGATGCCATATCAAATTATATTAAGAAAACTTAATATTTTCTTAATTACAAGCAAATTAACACACTAACACAGTGATTTTTTCGTGAAAAACTATATCTCATAAACAAGAGCTGTCTCAAAAAAACTGAGGGTTTATTTGAAATCAGCAACGTCAAATTAGTAAACATCAGGTGATAAAAGTCTATCATCAGACAAAAGTGGCCATATTGTTGTGCAGTGTTATTAATGAAAATTGATTCCTCGATTTTCAGATCTCCAAGTGCCCAGGTTTATAAAAAGGCCTATTTTTTTCAACTCTTAATTTCTACCCTTTAGGGTTGAGTTTCAAAAATCCTCTCTTAGTGTGTGCCTATGTGGTAAGGGTGCATGTCACCCAAAGTTGAAGGTCCTAGGCCTAATAATCTCACCTGGGCGTTGATTAATGAGTGAGTGAGAACAAAACCTTTTATTAATAAAGATTACTAAGCTGACGATTATAAGTGAACTACTCATTTTACAGTTTTTACATACTAATGATGATTTTGAGTCTTAAGATACTGAACTCTCACTGGCAGACTGGCCCCAAGGAGGTGGGTGGAAATTGCCACTTGGCCGGTAGACTTAGATAGCCCATTACACTAAGCGATTGAAAAAAGATTAATTTTGATTAATCTATTTTTTCAATTGGGTAATTAATTTAGTGTTACTTATTTTATTCCTACTGTTTGTCAGGCTCCAAAATGAAAAGGCTATTGCTCTAGAAAAGCTTAGTTTTGTTTATTAAATTATGGCTTTTTTGCTTATTTATTATGATAATAATAAGCTTTAATGACCAATAAAGATGAATTCAATAATAGGACAGTGAGTACAATGTGAAACTAAAACTGCGTAGTGTAACTTAAACTAGTTTCTTATAGAAAATTCAATGAAATCTAACAAAAATTAAATTTCATAGTAACAGTTAATAGACATATTAAATATAAAACAATTATTAATGCTAGTTTGAAACATTTAATATTGAAGAAAGAAGAGAGGGAAGAGTAGAATTGTTAATGTCACATTTACGATGTACAATTAAAGTTGTGACACGTAGTAACAATGGCGGATTTAAACAATGTCTGTTCGAGGAATACAATAATGAAAGGTTTCTGAATCTGGAAGAAGCACAAGGAACGTGGAAGGAAAAGGCCATATATTTCATTCTCTCCCCAAGGGGGTGGGTGGGCTGGTTGAGCTTTCCAAGCTCCTTCAGTCACAATTATGGATTTCCAGCATACATACATATCCATGGTAGGATAAGGATGGGTGGTGAGGATAGGATTAGAAGAAACAGAATTCTGAAGGGGAAAACTGCCGTAGTATTTGCCTAAATTGCCACACATGGTGTGCATATACACAGTGACCATATGAGGAACATGAAAAGGATGTAATTTAGAAGCTGTGGGCAGTCAATATGATTGTGTATTCGACTGTAGATAAAAGTGATACCCTTCATGATCCTGATGGAATGTAGTGTCAAGAAGTGAAACGTAGTAGAAGTTCAGCATGATTAATGCCTCGTATTGGGATAGATCCCATACATTTTTTGCTGAATGGCACACTTCATATGGTCGGAGTAGGTAAATTTACTGTTATATATCACAGGTAAGTATTTTACTGATTTGCATTCTACGAGTGTATGTAATTCCCTTACACTTGTTCACGTTTCAGTGTGAAGAAATTATTATTGCACCATTCTGATAATAAAATTGATACTTCTTTGAAGTTCTAGACAGTTAATAGCAGGGTCGGCTCAGCATTGTAAGTGTGCCTGATGCAACTTATCCTTAGGCGCCCTTAAAAACTATGGTACATAATCAGTAATAATCGATAATACAAACTTCATTCTTTTCAACATATAAAGAAAAGCATAGGTCACACAACTGTCCCTGACATCTCTCATCACTGGGTACAGAAGCTGGCTGTGTAAGTAATATTCTTACCACAATTATTACATTTTGATAAAGGTACTCCAGTGCATTCGATTATACAAATTTCAAAATCGAGAGTGGCTCCTTCTTACACACCCATGCGAAGTGTTTAATACTTTGTTTAGTTGCTTACTTCCTGATACTTCAAAATCTCAATCAGTGAGAACTATTTCCAAATCCGTACAATAGCGTTTGGATGTCTGTATATCGATTTCAAAGGTTCTACTGAAATTAGTCAAAACAGAAAACCTATCGGACACTTCAGATATGAGCTCGACTGTTCATCACATCCAAGAACATCAATACTTTAAACACATCATGAGTGAATATATACTATCAATTGTTTCAGTAGAACCATATAGATTTTGTGCAGGTTCTTGTGAAGATCTGTTAATAGCATTAACTATATTATGGCATGCTATTTTACTATTTAATATAGTAAAAGGAAGTATATCAGGTCTAAACAGTTATTACGAAAATCAAATAAATTTATGTGATTAATAAAAATTTACAGAATTACATAATTTTAATTCTGCTAATATTTACCTAGTTTAATTCTTGTATACATAACTTTGACTTTGAATTATTACAATGTACACAATAAGAATTTCTGAATTAAAGTTTTGTACATAACTATAGTTCGAATATTATTTAGTTCAATGAATTACGATTTAGTGTAATCACGAACTTAATCCGTTTAGTTACTATTATGTTATGACCTAATAATAAATGGAGCTAAAATAATAAAGTAATTCTGTTAATTTTTTATTATATGGCAAAACTATTCAATTTTTATATAATTATTTACACTTGGTGTAATTCCTTTTATGCTATTAAATAGTAAAATGGCCTTCTATAGTACTGCAGGAAGCGGTAAACAGAGGAACATAGAGGATGTGGTGATGTCCTAGGATGTGGTAATGATGCGCTGGCGAGTATCTATTTTAAATAAGATAAACGAACTTTAATTAGATTAGATAAACAAAACTACTGTAATCTAAACAAAAGTAGATTAGTTAAACAAAACTACAGTAACCTAAAGAAAAATTGCATGGGCCAGTATTCGAAACCGCACCAACAGCATGGAACTCCTAGCGCTACAACTATGCCTTCCTCTCATTAGCAGTGCAATTGTAGCTATAATTTCTTAAAACAATGTTAGCAGATAGCGTGTGTGATTGGATTAGTTCTTAATAATTTTGTTGTTTCATTGATCACTCTTAATGAGAGAAGTATTCAATCAAATTAGACAAAAATTCAAAATAGTATATCGTATACAAATGTCATTGATCTGAAAGCCGCATTAAAAGCGCCAGAACGCAAGGCGCTGCGCAAAATGCAAAAAATGGCGACTGGTGGCGCAAATTAGCGTCCCGGGCCATAGGCGCCCTGATGCTATGCATCCCTTGCATGTGCTTTGAACCGGCCCTGGTCATTAGAATTATTTATCGATGAATACATTTGGGTCATTTACATACAGAATAAAAGTAGTGGTCCCAGATTAAACACTTGGAACACACTTAAAGTTGCATGTATAGGAGGAGACTTAAAGTTGTTAAATGTAACACACAGAATTAATTCAGAAGGGAGGGGAGTTAATGAACTAAGTAAATCCGTTCCTCCTTTCAATAAAATAAAATTAGGCGTTTATACGAGGGTTGCTATTTATGTATTGAGAATAGAAAGAATAAACAAATGAATTTGATGAAAAATATTTTTATTGCTTTTCAAAATAATCGCCTTTAAGATCTATACACTTTTGCATGCGATTGAACCACCCTTCAAAGCACTTTGTCCAGTCAGAAGATGGTAGCCTTAAAACATGCGTTTCGAAGGCCTCAACTGCTCCTCCGGGCGATAAAAATCGTTGTACACGCAGTTTATCTTTAATTAGTGTGAACAAGAAGAAGTCATTGGGTGCCAAGTGGGGGATGTAAGGCGGATGACCCATCAATTTGATCTTTTATGTGTCCAAATACTCGTTTGTTGCATGTGATGTGTGTGAGCTGGCATTGTCGTGATCCAAAATGATTCGTCGTTTTGGGTTGGTTTCTCTCAATTTACCGAAAACTTCAGAATGGTCGTATACCACGCTGAATTAACGGTCTTTTGATTTTGAGAGCCACAGTTACTACAGGACCGGTTTTCGTGAAGAAAAATGCCACCATTTGCTTCTTAACGCTTCGAGATCGAACAACTTTTGTTGGCTTTGTTCACATTGAAACACCCAAACTGGGCTTGCTCATAGGCATAAATCCACGACTCGTCACCTGTAACGATGTTGCATACCGCTTTGGATGAACCACAGTTGTATTTTGAAATCATTATACAGCACGAATCGACACGACCATTTTTTTGAGCATCTGTCAACAAATGTGGAATCCAACGCGCACACAGCTTCCGAACACACAAATGTTCGTGCAAAATCTTATGTATGCTTGTCATACTAATGCTTAAACATCTCTAGATTTCGTAATATGTCACATGACGATCTTCTTCAATTAGTTTTCGCACAGCATCGATATTTTCCGGCACAACGACTGATTTTGGACGACCTTCTTTAACTTCATCCGTGAGCGAACTACGTCCACGTTTGAATTCAGTGTACCAGCGATATACAGTGGCTGTGGATGGCGCTTCATCGCCAAAAGTTGAATTCAGTTGATTGATGAATTGTTTTTGAGTTAGACCACGTCGAAAGTCATAATAAATCATAACTCGAAAATTTTCACGAGTTAATTCCATATTTTCGCTGAGATGAAATTTTCAACTTACTGTAAACAACACAAATGTGCTCACACGACAAAACGTTCTGAGTACGTATAACCTCAAAATGTCAAACTTTAAGATGACAGTGACAAATTTCACCTGGCAATACCACTATCTGCATATTATCCAATTGGATGCGGTGGTCTTCGTTCCAGACATGTTCGGCGATTCTTGATTTTATGTTTCGTCCTTGGGACGTTGTTCTTATGTTCCTTGTTCCACTTTTAGTGGTATTCTACCAGTCTCCTTTATAATGCTCTGCCGCATTCATGGTAGGATGTATACATAGTTACAATTGATATTCATTCGTGTTGGTTTAGGTTAGTATTCTCCTGAGCGTTCTAGGCTGCTTGAGGGCAGTGCGTACTGTATTTCCTCCCTATCACTTCGTATTCTGTCTGAGGTACACTTGATATATGGTATTATCAACTGTATATTTAGACCGATAAAGATTATTAAATAAAAATAAGTGTTGTTGTTTATAATAATAATATATTTTCAAACGCTAAGCTTTTCTTCAGTTTTGTCAATAAACTTGTGCTAACGGTGCTCCGCGTCTTGATTCATGTTTGCAGCTTTAGAGTTTTCGCGTTAGCTGTTTCGCTGGACGTGTTTTCGTTTGTATGCGTTTGATTTGCGTGTCTTCGTTTTGCGTGATTTCGCATTTGTATGTCTTCGCGTTTGCGTATCTATGGTGATAGTGAATTTTTCGTTTGATGTGTTAGCGTAGTTTCGTGTATAGCGTGTTTGCGTTAGCGTGTTTTCGTATTACGAATTTTCGCGTAACAGGTTTTGTTTTGCGTGTTTTTGTGTTGGTGATTATATATATATATATTTTCGCGTGTGTGTGTGTGTGTGTGTGTGTGTCGTGCGTGTTTGTGTGTGCTGTGTGGGTCGGCGTGCGTGCGTATGTGCGTGCGTACGTGCGTGCGTACGTGCGTGCGTACGTGCGTGCGTACGTACGTGCGTGCGTACGTGTGTGCGTGCGTGCGTACGTGCGTGCGTGTTTTAGTTTGCTCCTAAAGCGATGATAGTCGCTTGTATGTAGTTGTAGGCAGTATTGTGTTGGCTAAAAGCCATAATTGGGAACGCTGCTTACTATGCCCAGTCCGTGTTTAATTAGCTTTTTGACAGATGTATTTATGATAAGGTCAGGCTTGCATGTAATATAATATAGAGGTGAAACTAGCTAGCTAACGTGTTTTGCTACTACACGCATCACAGTATTGAAGATTCTGTTTATGTGTTATAAAACTTACTACAGTCTCGAAACAGAATGCAGATAAAATTGAAGGAAATGAATACGGTACAGCTTCTGAGAAGGAACTGAAAGATTTGAAGAGTGTGTGTACAGAATTTCCAGAGCCGTGTTGAAACCAGTTAATTTAGGGATAACCTCATATCCATGTAATAATAGTGTCTGATAAAACTGTCAGGGGTTATTAGATGCTTTATAGGTTGTTACAATATAATCGTTCAAGGTGAAGACGATAAGCGAATGTATCTCAAAATCTCGATGATGGTGGTGCTCTCTATGAAATTTCAAGTAAAATTAGATTACTTCACTCTTATTTCAGATTAGAAATTTTAAATCGTTTAGTTAACATTGCTATTAATCTCAACTGGTAAAAATCCATATAACGTGAAGTACATATGTGAGTGTGCGTGTGTTTTTAAATATTTTTAGGTGTTTTGAAAGTAAATTTTATAAGTACAACATAGCTGCTAAATACGAGTAGCAGTAATCAGGTTTTGTGTATTACTTATCGGAATGTAATAGCCAGTTTATATCCAACCATTCACAAATCGTGTTTAGTGAGATTACATGTGGACACGTATTTCAGTTCAACGTATGGTACAGCTGAAGGAAAAACACTTCTAAAGGTAAGCGTATTATTTTTAATTATATATATATATATATATATATATATATATATATATATATATACCTGATATTGCTAACAAAATGTCAATAAAGATTTTTAAATGTATTATTACTCTTATAGGATGACGTCATAAGATCAGCTCTACAAATAGTTGGTACGTATTCGTTGATTTTAAACTTGTAGTTATTGTTAATTCACGTATAATAATAAAACCATTAAAACCTTTTGCCTTTTATTTCCATTATATCAGTTTGATATTCTGAAAGACATGTTAATTTAATTTAACTGTGTTATATGTAAGTAATTATTACTTTCCAGTTTTTTTAATGGGCTTTTATAACAGTTAACGAACACGTTTCTATGAAACAATTTTGTGTGTATGTAATTGAACATGCAAATAAATCACATATGATTTTCCGAATGTATAGGTGATGTCTGTTTAGAAAGAGAGAATCTGTCTATACATAAAGCATCATTGCATTAGGGTAGAAATTATTTATTATTTCACGTCATATTTAATTAGACTTTAATGTATTCAGTTTGAACTGTAATCTGGTTTCCACATACTGTGAGACATAATTTCGGTTGATTGATTGAAATTGATCTGGCTGATTTGATCGAGCATGATTTGTTTGAGATTGATTGATTAATTAATTACTTGATTTGTTTGTGTGTGAGAAAGAGCCGAAAGAGAGTGGGGGGGGGGGGGGAGAAACAAGATAGAGCAAGAGAGAGGTGTGCATTATCAGCCAACTTTTTTTTCTGGAATTAAAAAACGGAAGGAGAAGATTTGATACCCCTACACACAAACTTCGTTTCCAATCGTAAGGACTTGACAATTTTCAAAAGTGTAAACGTCAGCAGACTTAACGTGCAAAATATTTCCGTATTTTCATTAAAGTACAAGCAGTTAGTCCCACAATCTACCTCTATGACTTAAAACCAACATACTCAATATTAAGCTGAACCACAACAATTACTCGACTTCCTGTCACCAGCATGACATCATATGCATTTACATCTACGTTCTTTCTTTAAATTTTAAGGAAATCAAACGAAATAAACCTTATTTAAACTTATATACAACTATTTACAAATAATACGCTACTCAAGATTCAATGAACGGGGAATAATAAGGAAAAACAATCTAAAGTTACGGAATACATACATTCACAAACCAAAACTAAAGCTCGAACACACCTTCCAAAGGTCGCATACACACGTTAATTACAAATTTATCCTATTAGAAACTCAACTTGACAACATAAATTTGACGGTAAATGCTAGAAAATCGTGATCCTATCCAATATCAAGTGTACTTTTCTACCAAGCTTTATGGATACCAGCTATTTTCATCCTCTCAGCACTGTTTACTTATCCTTTAGCGTCGATTTAGGGACACTAAATGCTTGATGCACGTAACAGGCCCATTTCTTTAGCCTAACATTTAAGGTATTGCTTTAATCAACTTTCAAGTCGACCACTGTTCTTGTTAGAGGCATCTGTACCATTAAAAATTCCCTAGCACTTTAATCTACATGATATTATAGGTATTCCAATATCGTACAGTGACTATATTATGGCCGTGAGTAAGTGGGCGATATTAGAAATTTCAGTAAAAAGATTCTTTATTATGTTGAAAATCCATCAAGTTAAATCGAAATTAGTAAACCATTTAATAATAGTTTCGAAAGGTCCTAATGGGAGTAAAAAATTACCTATTAGGGGTTGTAAAAGGCCTTCGAAAAGAAACCAAAGGGTTGAATAGGTCCACTGCTGGAATACGAATATCCCAAGATGTTAGCGATCTTTTTGAATGACACCCATATATTATAATATTCTTCCTCAAAAATTTAAAAATTAGCACTTAATGTTTCAAAAATTAAAGATCCATTAGATTAGAAGAATTAATTAACACGGGAACTAGACTCATTTATTTGCAATAAACTTATCAGTCACAATCTTATCATTAAAAACAAATTAATAACTAACTAATTTTTTTTGTTTATCGCCTCGCTTTTGTCTATCTAGATTAAATCTGCTAATTTAATGGATCTTTAATATTTGAACATTAAGGCACTTTTTCTCAATTTTTTCAAATGCAACACATTGAAAATTGTATACCGTTGAAAAGAGAACAGAATGTACTATCGAAATCAATAATCAGAAATATAGGTTGTCATTTCAAAAAAATATCGATCACGTCGTAACTTAAAAACAATTGAAGAAAAAAATAATTCAAGTATTCTCAAATGTAGATAATAATTTCATAACAAACTTTTGTATTGAACATAATTTCCTAAAATGAATATGAACGACAATAAATCGCCGTCTCCATACTTTTAACTAACCCTATATAATGGTGAAAATAACCTCAAAAAAACTATCGCTTCTTACTTTACACTAACATCTGAACCTGTCGATTGTGTTTAGACACCTGCAGGCCGTTTGATGCAGTGGCGTAGAAAAATATTATGGTGTGCGATATTAGGACACTACGGTATTAGACACAGTTCCCCTACTATTATAAAGGCGGACGGATTAGGAATTTTTTGTCTATTAAGGGGCTTCACTACTTCCTAGAGACACTTATTTTACAACAGATGGAAACAAAGTAGTAAAATTTCAGTTTACTTTAAGCTCCTCCTTTTATTTCATGTAAACAAGTTCTTTACGAAATGTGGTTTATTTTAACGCCTGAAGAAGGATTAGGGTCAGGTACCTGACATTCATTTCACTAAATTTATATTATTGTAATATAATTTGCTTCAAAGGTTACATTAATAATTAGTTCAATTATTATCAAATTAAATATAGTTATAATATTTATTGACTAACAGAATAATTCCACTTACAGGACAATACATAAAATAAAATTATTACAAATATGTACGTAAGTATTAATTTGTATTTAACGGAAATCTAATGAGTTGAAATTACACTATTAACTATACAAAACAATATAATATATATAAACAATGTATGAAAAGTGCAATATCGAGCAGCAATTGAATTTATATTGTATTTAATACCCATTTGGGATCTCGTATTCACTTTTTACAGATTCTTGGGTCAATTATTTCCGGTAGAATGCAACCATATAAAATCTGTTTAATTTTGGTAGCATGGTCTTATTCACAACTCTTCATCCCTGTAAATTCTTTCAATAGAAAAGTCTGTTTCGCAATATATGATAAAGTCGCAGAAGTTTCTCCTGCTTATATTTAGTTGACCCTGAACTTGGTAAAAATAGTTGTGGTTTCTTTTAATCTGAAACAAACATTGTATTGCCGCCGCATAGAAATAAATATTCTTACCTAGTTTTTCCATCAACTATTTCATAACATAGTTTATTCGTCAGTGATCTATTTTCTTCCAAATATGGGTCCAACAATTTTTTCCCCTTCATACTGTGCAAACACTTAATTTCTACAATGCCATCGTCACCAATTAACCCATCGGGACTTGCTCCTAAAAAGTAATGTTCTGTGTCTAGAAATAATCCGCACTCTAATATGTCTGTTCCCATCTTTGAGATATATAACTCCTTAGCTAAACGCTCATTTGTTCGACCGTATAAAATAGATGACGTATTTACGTCCCTTCCATATAGTAAATTTCGAATAAAATTATGACACGACGTTCAATCGCGTCTCTTGATAACTGTACCAAAATTAGATGCAGTAAGGTACTCTTTCCTGATGGACCTCCAATTTCCATTTTCATGTTGGCCACGTGTTATTTGCTGTATTTCATTAACCTTATCTATTGTATTTACCCTTTCTCTTAAGGTTTTTAAAAAATGATTCTTTTCTTCACTGAATAGGTTTTCATCCATATCGGGTTGAGATGCATCTGGGCCGTAATTGCAGTCTGCTTCCGACTGTTGCGCACGAAATTTTCGGCGAATGACTCCTTTTCTTCGCTCCAAGGCACATTGTCTCTTATTCAATATCCTTTCTCTCATTTGGCCATTTCTTTGATTTTCAAGTGGCGAATATGCCATGTAGGACCCCCATATACGATAATGCGGCAGCATGAACTCTTGCTGTATATGATAAGCGCTTAGTATAATTAATGCGTTTACCTCCCACACATTTGGAAACCAGCGACATAAATCTAAAACAACATATTTTTATGTTATTCAGGGTTCTGCGTATACATATGTTTACGTACCTTTCAGCCGCGTTTGTAGTTTTATTGAGTACCAACATGTCACTTTTTTGTACCATTGGTTCCAAGAATTTTTGAATTTCACGTAATACTCCACTTGATTGAGCTATACTTAATATGTTAACGACCATATGAAACCTTCTCTTTTATTTTTGTAAAGACATTTGAGTCACCATCGCCTGGAATAAAATGTTTATATTATTATACATATATTATGTACGTATAGTAGATATATCCGTACATACCTATAAAGTATTTATAAATTAATCCATGTTGTTCTTGACTGTTTGAGAATCTTTCCGTAATTATAGCACTTTCCACGGCCGTTGAAGGACCAGAGAAATTGAGTACACATTCGTGTTTCTTTGGGGTCTCTTTGCGCATTTTATAGAATTGACATTTCGAGCACATCTTATTTTTTACACCGGCATATAATATTTTATTTGCAGCTGCTCCAATAATGACGGCCTAGAAATAATCATTATTTACATTGAAATATACATTATTTTATAGTGTAGCTTACAACCCCAGAAGATGCATTATAGCCATGACCGTAACTTCGTTTGGACCAACCTCCATCCACAATTACAGTAATATATGGGATTTTCTCACCATTTAGTTCAAACTATTGGTTAGAATCTATAGCGAGCCGCTTTTCCTCCTCGCCTGCCAGGCGCATTTCTTCAAACAATTGTGATTCCCAAATCTAACAAAAATATTAATTGAGCTCAATTTTGATATAACTAACGATTTCTCATCTTCTTCACCGCAGAAGTGTTACGATGGAAAGTTTCGTATCTCATAAATGGTAAATTTAGTACGCCAAATAATTCTTCACATTGTGAATGACCAATTCCCGTACTTAGGCAGCCCCAAACCAACTCTTTGTTGACATCTTTTATATGATCTGGGTGTTCTGAATGAATAACAATCGTTTTGTCACAATTGTCACATTGAAAATGCCAAGCGTGGTGGAGTCCTAGTTTCACTTCCTTTGAATTTTCATTGATCCCATTGTACATTTGTACTTATGATTAGCAACATTTTCATATTGGAGAAGTACGTATGCCAAATCAACTATTCTTCTCCTTGTATTATGTCATTAAGAGTTAACGGTGGGTTTGCATCAACTTCCATCTCAAGGGGTGGTAAATACTCGATACTGAAAAGTAGGGAGTTTAGTATGCACAGTATTATAATAACAATAAATCACTTACTGAACCAAGCTATTATCGTTGTCGCTGTTAGCAATTTGAGGCTAAATATCGTGTTCCCTGTGATAAGTAAGGAATATATTTAGGAAATTGTAAGAGAATAAAATTTTTTTAATATACGATCTACAAACAATACAAAAGCTCTATTTTTTCTATTGTAATAAAATAAAATTACTCACTCAACAATGCCATTAACGTCATTCTCAACACTTCTTGTTGTATTAGATCCAACATAGTTTTTCTATAACAAAACAAAATATGTTTAGGAAAACAACTTCTACAATAGACGAAAATCTTAATCTTTTAAAGAATAATAGGATACAAAATCAGTATCTATACTTACGATTTATTACACAAGTTTTTTATTATTCTAGATCTGCTTGTTCACTTACGGCGTCTTGACAAAGACGGTTTTGCTTTAGGCATCTTGAATACTATGAAACTCTAGGAACGAATAGCACGGAAATGTCATTGATGCTAAGCAGCATGATTGACAGCAAACACATGACATGATATATAATAGCAATATCACAGTATCTTAGTAACAACAGATTAGCCTACTGTCGACTTTATTCCACTGCATTTGCATTTAAAAACTTGCCGAAAATACTGAATCTTTTAAAATTTTGTTCCAGTTTCATGGTGCAAAATAAAATAAAATATTATGTACCACGGGCATAATTGATTATGACTCAGGAATATAAAAGCCTCGCTTCGCGTCGGGCTTTTAACAGTCCTCGAGCCATAATCGTCTGATTATGCCCTTAATACATAAATATCTATTATTGCATCATCAACCATAATCCCCAAATGGGGATGGGAATATTAGTAGGTTCTAGAACTCTATGGTTCTAATAAATAGACTAAATGGTTCTAAAACGCTACAAAAATACATAACCTAACTTTTCATGTTAAAATAATCCATTACTTTAGATACGAAAAAAAATACGATGTGTTAAAATTATATTATTATATTTATATATATATATATATATATATATATATATATATATATATTATTATATTATTATTTTCAAGATTTCTTAATTATCAATATTAACCAAACGTCGCAATATAAGAACTTTTATATCTAGCATAAACTTAGTATTTTTAAGTATTTTTCATAACCTAAAACTGTCAAAGTCAAAAAATGCTTAGTGTTGCCAACTGTTGAACAAAATAAAATAAATCCTCAAATGGGGCTTATGGAAGGTAATGGGTTAACTATAGGAAAAAATATAATATACATAAAAATGTATGAAAAGTGCAATATCAAGCAGCAATTGAATTTATATTGTATTTAATACCCATTTGGGATCTCGTATTCGGACATTTCTACAGATTCTTGGGTCAATTATTTCCGGTAGAATGCAATCCATATAAAATCTGTTTAATTTTGGTAGCATGGTCTTATTCGATAACTCTTCATCCCTGTAAATTCTTCCAATAGAAAAGTCTGTTTCGCAATATATGATAAAGTCGCAGAAGTTTCTCCTGCTTATATTTAGTTGATCCTGAACTTGGTAAAAATAGTTGTGGTTTCTTTTAATCTGAAACAAACATTGTATTGCCGCCGCATAGAATAAATATTCTTACCTAGTTTTTCCATCAACTATTTCATAACATAGTTTATTCGTCAGTGATCTATTTTCTTCCAAATATGGGTCCAACAATTTTTCCCCTTCATACTGTGCAAACACTTAATTTCTACAATGCCATCGTCACCAATTAACCCATCGGGACTTGCTCCTAAAAAGTAATGTTCTGTGTCTAGAAATAATCCGCACTCTAATATGTCTGTTCCCATCTTTGAGATATATAACTCCTTAGCTAAACGCTCATTTGTTCGACCGTATAAAATAGATGACGTATTTACGTCCCTTCCATATAGTAAATTTCGAATAAAATTATGACACGACGTTGAATCGCGTCTCTTGATAACTGTACCAAAATTAGATGCAGTAAGGTACTCTTTCCTGATGGACCTCCAATTTTCATTTTCATGTTGGCCACGTGTTATTTTCTGTATTTCATTAACCTTATCTATTGTATTTACCCTTTCTCTTAAGGTTTTTAAAAAATGATTCTTTTTTTCACTGAATAGGTCTTCATCCATATCGGGTTGAGATGCATCTGGGCCGTAATTGCAGTCTGCTTCCGACTGTTGCGCACGAAATTTTCGGCGAATGACTCCTTTTCTTCGCTCCAAGGCACATTGTCTCTTATTCAATATCCTTTCTCTCATTTGGCCATTTCTTTGATTTTTCAAGTGGCGAATATGCCATGTAGGACCCCCATATACGATAATGCGGCAGCATGAACTCTTGCTGTATATGATAAGCGCTTAGTATAATTAATGCGTTTACCTCCCACACATTTGGAAACCAGCGACATAAATCTAAAACAACATATTTTTATGTTATTCAGGGTTCTGCGTATACATATGTTTACGTACCTTTCAGCCGCGTTTGTAGTTTTATTGAGTACCAACATGTCACTTTTTTGTACCATTGGTTCCAAGAATTTTTGAATTTCACGTAATACTCCACTTGATTGAGCTATACTTAATATGTTAACGACCATATGAAACCTTCTCTTTTATTTTTGTAAAGACATTTGAGTCACCATCGCCTGGAATAAAATGTTTATATTATTATATATATTATGTACGTATAGTAGATATATCCGTACATACCTATAAAGTATTTATAAATTAATCCATGTTGTTCTTGACTGTTTGAGAATCTTTCCGTAATTATAGCACTTTCCACGGCCGTTGAAGGACCAGAGAAATTGAGTACACATTCGTGTTTCTTTGGGGTCTCTTTGCGCATTTTATAGAATTGACATTTCGAGCACATCTTATTTTTACACCGGCATATAATATTTTATTTGCAGCTGCTCCAATAATGACGGCCTAGAAATAATCATTATTTACATTGAAATATACATTATTTTATAGTGTAGCTTACAACCCCAGAAGATGCATTATAGCCATGACCGTAACTTCGTTTGGACCAACCTCCATCCACAATTACAGTAATATATGGGATTTTCTCACCATTTAGTTCAAACTATTGGTTAGAATCTATAGCGAGCCGCTTTTCCTCCTCGCCTGCCAGGCGCATTTCTTCAAACAATTGTGATTCCCAAATCTAACAAAAATATTAATTGAGCTCAATTTTGATATAACTAACGATTTCTCATCTTCTTCACCGCAGAAGTGTTACGATGGAAAGTTTCGTATCTCATAAATGGTAAATTTAGTACGCCAAATAATTCTTCACATTGTGAATGACCAATTCCCGTACTTAGGCAGCCCCAAACCAACTCTTTGTTGACATCTTTTATATGATCTGGGTGTTCTGAATGAATAACAATCGTTTTGTCACAATTGTCACATTGAAAATGCCAAGCGTGGTGGAGTCCTAGTTTCACTTCCTTTTGAATTTTCATTGATCCCATTGTACATTTGTACTTATGATTAGCAACATTTTCATATTGGAGAAGTACGTATGCCAAATCAACTATTCTTCTCCCTTGTATTATGTCATTAAGAGTTAACGGTGGGTTTGCATCAACTTCCATCTCAAGGGGTGGTAAATACTCGATACTGAAAAGTAGGGAGTTTAGTATGCACAGTATTATAATAACAATAAATCACTTACTGAACCAAGCTATTATCGTTGTCGCTGTTAGCAATTTGAGGCTAAATATCGTGTTCCCTGTGATAAGTAAGGAATATATTTAGGAAATTGTAAGAGAATAAAATTTTTTTAATATACGATCTACAAACAATACAAAAGCTCTATTTTTTCTATTGTAATAAAATAAAATTACTCACTCAACAATGCCATTAACGTCATTCTCAACACTTCTTGTTGTATTAGATCCAACATAGTTTTTCTATAACAAAACAAAATATGTTTAGGAAAACAACTTCTACAATAGACGAAAATCTTAATCTTTTAAAGAATAATAGGATACAAAATCAGTATCTATACTTACGATTTATTACACAAGTTTTTTATTATTCTAGATCTGCTTGTTCACTTACGGCGTCTTGACAAAGACGGTTTTGCTTTAGGCATCTTGAATACTATGAAACTCTAGGAACGAATACACACTACACACTGATGATACAGAATAAACATAAATCCAAAAAGAAGGACCTTAAATAGGTAAATTCAAAGTATACCTACTCTCTTTCTAAATTACTAATGGGTTTACGCATAACAATAAACCGGTAATGAATGCATTTTAATCCTTTGTACTTAAGAACTTAATCTTACAGTGCAGCGGATGTCATTTAATGAGGAATTTCCGTTAACTATAAGTTTAATTAACAAATTTTTTAAATAGCAGTTTGCTATTTTTCTTTGAGTACATCGATTGCATTTTATACAAATGAGTCATTCTTGTACATTTTAAAATTGTCAGGTCGAGCGTCATTAGGGCTGCTTACTATATAATGCACATTTATCTTGTATAGGTACCTTAATTCCTATTGGTTATTGCCGGAATTGTTAGGCGTGAACCTGTGAAGGGCGTATTTGTTAATACAATTACTTTCCCATCTTAATTATCCATATATTTTTTTGATTGTTTATAGTCATTTTATATTATTCATTATAATACCTGTATCCTGTTGTCCAGAATACTTATAATTTTTTAAAAGGGGCTACAATAGCACGCTTCGAAGTACTTCGTATTTTACAAATGTTATAACACTTTTAACAATAACATTTTTTAAAATATAAAACCAACAGGACGTAGTGAACTGCATATTGTTTCAGTATTATCAATTTCATAGCTGTTAATGCAAAAGAAAACTTGTGAATGTAGAAAATTTCTTGATTTTCAACGTTTATCCAACTATTCTGAAGTTCCTGTTATCAAAATAATTTCATAATTATTTTTTTAGGGAACCCTCAAACACGTAGTTCTATACTCCCAAATATTTTATACTAAAAATAATTTTGTGTTTTCATGTTTTAAGGTAGTGTAGCCCCTTAATATCTACCTGACATTGACTTTTAAACGTCTATCTCGTAGATTATTTCCTTGTCTAAGTTCTATCTGACAGAACATTTTTTTTTACAATGTTGCCTATTTTCGTTATGAACATAATTATCCCTAAAAAATATTAAAATTATTTCATTTCTTTCAATTTCCA
Source organism: Vesta saturnalis (assembly GCA_036346205.1). Taxonomy (NCBI): domain Eukaryota; kingdom Metazoa; phylum Arthropoda; class Insecta; order Coleoptera; family Lampyridae; genus Vesta; species Vesta saturnalis. Next base: position 8,284,913 of record JARFJB010000218.1, read on the forward strand.
CTTTACACGTTGGAAGGTCCTTTGTTGTTTCACACCAGATATTTGTAAAACGTTATTAATTTCAAAATTCTCCATTAATTTTCTTTATGGTGCACTGTTTTTATTTTACTGTTTTATGTCACGTACAGTCTGTATATATCGAATTTGGCATTGTCATCTTACTTATTTGAAAATTTATGTATACCTATATCATATCAATAAAAATAGGAGTTTAAACGATAAGACCGACTCAGTGACATGATACCCAATGTTGCTTTACAAGATTTAGCTCTTCATGTAAATAAATGGAGTAAAACGTTAAATTCACAGTGGCTAATATAAATAACTCATAATTGAAATAAAAACTATTAAAATGTTATTGAATAAAGCTGGAACGTGCTTATTAAAACAAATTTGTAGTGTAAGCTCAAAAACTAAAATCGGTATTATTGGAGTGCCATTTGAAAATGGCCAACGAAAGGTGGGTGTTGGAAATACGCCTACATTATTAAGAGAGGCTGGATTAATGAGCGCCTTAAGTGAAATTAGTATGTAATTTTGACAGTTACACTTATGTTTAAAGACTTTAGTTGCAGATGAAAAGCTGGATATTAAAGATTTTGGAGATATAACTTACACAATAGACCACGACATTTCAAGTGCCGTACCTAATATGATTGCATATGAGCACATGGTTGCATGTGCCAAGGTACTATCGGATAAAGTCACAGACATAATTAAAGATGGCAGAATTTGTCTTACACTTGGAGGTGATCATACAATTGGTATTGCTCAAGTAAGTAAAATTTGTTTAAGCGATTACGCATGTTCGTAGCTTTAGCTACCATTGATGGACATATACGTGCCGCATCAAGGGTTGCAGTCTTATGGATAGACGCACATGCTGACATCAATACAAATTTAACGTCATCATCCGGAAATTTGCACGGTATGCCAGTTGCATTGTTAGCAAAAGAACTATCAGACTATTGGCCTTACTTACCTGGAATGGATTGGCAGAAACCAGTGATGTCAATCAAAAATCTTGCTTACATTGGACTAAGATCTGTAGACAGCTACGAAAGATTATCAATAGACAAATTGGGAATAGCAGCGTATGGCATGGAAGAAGTTGAAAGATATGGAATTCATCAATGTGTACATATGGCTATCAATAGAATTGATCCATCCCATACAAAATCACTTCATGTAAGCTTTGATATTGATGCTATTGATTCTTTAGAAGCTCCAAGTACTGGAACTCCTGGTGAGTATTCAATTTTTTTACTTTATCTGAGTTAGTATTTGCAGTTCGCGGTGGTCTTACTTTAAGAGAAGGTATTCACTTAATGGAAGTTGTTTTTAATACAGGACGGTTACGTGCTATTGATTTGGTGGAAGTAAATACAAGTATTGGAACAAAACATCAGGTTGATTTGACTCTATCTGCTGTTATTCATCTTATTATGGCTGCGTTTGGATATAGTCGTAAAGGTTTAATGCCTGATGCTAGTGATTTACCAATACAAACTCCGCCACAACCGGAGCATTGAAAGCAGCATGTGTGTGATAAATACCTGATTAGGTTAGAATTGTAATAGTGAAATGTGTAAACATTTTTTGTACCAATACATAACTATCATTTTTATATTTATGATTTTATACAGTCGCTACTTGTATGTGTGTGCGTGTGTGCGTGCGTGCGTTAACCTAAATATCACTTTAACAAGCTACTAACTTGTAAATAATTAAATCATTAATACCATGTGTATTTATGACGCAATATTAAGAAACGTCATGATAAAATAAATTTATATCATAAATTCACGATTTTAATGTAACTTGCGAATGAATAATAAATAATAGTACATTAAAAAACTAGTTTCGTGAATTTTTATCACATGAGTACAAGTTTAAAAAACGATCCGTGCAGACTGTCATGATACTTTAATTTCATGTTCTGTTGTATAAATTACGCTAGTAATACCTGCTCAGTAACACTAACATGCTTTTCATAGCACCAGTTTTGACTTCTTAAAAAGTATTGAATTACACCCGATGGCAAAAAATCTTCCATTTCAATATCTTCGCCTTCAACTACTTCTTCGGGCATCATTTAAGTGCAAGAAAATAGTGTAACCATCCCGAGCGTTAAGGGTTTAACGGCCTCAGACCAAATTGGACAAACATAGTCTTCGATCGGTAAACTGCCCTTACCGCTCTTAATGTACTATAAATCAATAAAAAAAGCTGTAGTCCGCTATAGTAATAACACTACATACATCCTGGTGTACACACAAGTACAAGTATGCAGAAAAAATTACACAAAAAATGTGAACGACCTAATCTGAAAGCATATTAACACCTTATTTTGAAGCACAATAAAAAGGAAAATTCGTCTATACTCGGTTTTGAGTATCGTAACCATTACGTTAATCAGAAATAATTCAATACAAAGATTATGGTTATTTCCAAATTCAACATACAGCTAAATGTCTAGGTTTAGAGTTATTATTGCATTCAATTCCAAAATTCTACACTGTTGACAAGACAGTCTTCGGATGTGTGAGACAAGCCCCTCAATTTGTATGATTTCTGCGAATGATTTGATTTATAAGCAGTTGATAGAAGCGCAGGTGGTTACTGAAAATGTAATAAACCGTTAACATATTGACCACAGTTAATCGTCCTGGTACAAAGCTTGCCTAAAATATAAAGTAACAAATCATCGTTTACAACCAACTTCTCAGGCCAATTTTAAAAATTCAATATCAGCATTAAACTTTATTTCTATTATCTTGTTAAGCATTTACATTGTAAATTTGTAATAAATATGTGGTGTAAATGGTGTAAAAAATTTAATAAAAAAATGCAAGTAATAATGAAATAAAGAAATAAGTTCTCCAAACACACAAATTGTCAAACTGACTGGAGATAATAACCATTCACCACAAATAGTGCCTTCGTCTCAAATCGGTAGATTAAATAGGGTGGTCCATTCGTTTTGATTTGCTTGATTACCACAAAATCTGCTGTGTTATTTTCACTGAACATAAATAATAAAAAAATGAAATGTAATACTAATAAAATGCCAAGTTATTTTTTTTTTTAATTATCTCGGAACAACTAAACCGAGTTTGTTAACAATAAAACTTTTATCAAAATGTAAAAAAAAATAAAAATATACAATTATATTTATTGACAGTTAATATGATGATTAAATAAAATTTATCTTAAAACTATCCTTAAAGTACTAATAATCATTAAAAATAAATACCTGTACAATATATACAAAATCTTCTTGAGGATCCCTGGTATTATAAAAAAATGATGCTGAACTGCAAACTAAGATGACGTAATTCTTGTGTAATGTTGCGCAATTTATGCAATAACAATGCTTTTATGTTATCAGCCACACCCAAAACTGAAATTATCTCTTAAAAATTTCTTCTTTAAATTGAATAATTCGTATAATGCATTTCTTGAAATTTTCCAATAGAATTTGCAATCATAAAATTAAATGCGTATTTAAAATGTAATTAAATTGTAAATCGAAGCAAAAATAAAAGTAAAATAAAGTAACCGTAAAAAAAATTGCCTGAAAAGAACAAATGTTTTAATTTTTAGTATTACGAGGTCAGATGATGATCATGACGCGTTGCGCAATTCAAATGATCAGAAAACAATTTATGGGAATATAAACCTTTAAGAAGATATGCAAATTAAGTTGCCTACTTCATACCTATATTTCAATAATTAAAAACTTTTTCTTATATTTACAACTAAATGAATGAAAGACCTTAAATTAAGGTATATTTTAATACAACTCAAAAAAGGGTTATTACAAATTCATGTAAAAAAGGATTGCTACTTTTAATTATACACACATTTCTAATAAGAATCAACAAAGAACTTCTTTACTTCACATACCAACATAAAAAATACCGGTTTTCATAAAGTCAAACATTAAAACACCCGTTTGAGTCATATTATAAACTCAAAATAGAGTGCATTAGCGCTCGAGTTGTGTACAAGGTTTTTCTACCCCTATAGAGTATCAGAGCAGTGACCTATAAATAATACGGAACTACTACTTAGTAAGTTTTTTATATAGTTCATTTCAATTCCCACATTAAAAGTTAGAGGCAAAATTCGAACTAAAAAAAAAAAAAAATAATAATAGAACTGGTGACGCCACTGGTTGTGTTAGTTACCATCAAATTAAACAAATTAACTTTATTTTATTTATGGTTAATGCTGCTATAAAATTTTATTTTATCAACAAAAGTTACTGTGCTAAAGTAATGTTATACTTAAATAAAGCACTAAGTAGTATCTGTGAGTTAAAGGTGATATCTATATATTTTGATATCTCGAACTATTGAAATGTATTGAAAAATTTTTGCAGTTTACATAATGGACTATGACTTCTAACAGTGAAGTAAATGACATAGATACACGAATTTTTGATGTCGTTAACGAAGCCTCCTAATAGTACATGATACGTTCAAATTCACCAGTTTCAATAGATTCTATGTACTAAATTGTAGTGGCAGTACAGACTTTATTAAACACAGAATTCTTAATATGACTTTCCGCTACGGTTGACGTACATGTGCTTTAAAAGTCAGCAGATCACTACCTGCATCGATTAGATTGGTGGCAGAAACAATACCGTAACTTAAAATAACCTAAATGTAATAAATTATTAAAAGTTTTTGTTATGAAGGAATAAGTTCAAAGTTAAATATGTAATTAAAAATTATTATTAATTTTATTAAATACATAAATAAAAAGTTTACCTCGAGTAAAATTTGAACCTACGACCTGTACTTTGCTAGAGTACCGCGCTAACCAACTGCGCCACCAAGGTTCAAGCCCCAATCGATGCAAATTTTGTAGTACCTACCTAATTTGATAAATTATTAATATATTTAAAGTTAATTTTATTTTAATAAAACAAAAAGTTGCAGAAACAATACATAATGAATGACATTATAAAAAATTAATGCACCAAAATGTAGATTTCCTAACTGAAGTCATAAGTTAAATCATCTTGATGTAACATATTACTGGATTAAATCACATCCAAAGTTATCTAATAACTTATACTTCATTTACTAAACCAACCGCAACAAAGAGCACATAATGCATTATCAAATGTAATGTTTTATCTAAATTTTACATAGTCATATTTGATTCTTCCTGAGCTTCTATTTTCAAGTAATTAGTTTACTAACATTATTAATCCACTAAACGTAAAAGTGTATCAAATATCGCAAACACTACCGATAACATGTATTTTCGATGTTATTTCATTATATTTTTTAAAATGAAAACTACAGTTTAGTAGAGAGTGGCAATATGTTTTACACAGTGTTTCAGAGTTTCTTTAAATAACAATATCAGTATATTACAATATTAATCCAAACAAAAAGAAAAGAAGGAAAGGGAAAAAGAAAGTAACTGGAACTTATATTGCTTCTTAATCGGAAGCTACAGGCGACGACGGTACTCACGAAGGACGACTAATTTCTGCGGACAGGGGTGTAGCTGCAATTGGCAGATAGATCTTCCGTTACATACAAAAAAAGAAAATAAGTAGACTAAATATGGTAGGGCACCAGCGAAAATAAGATAATATTGGATTATACTTCCGCAATATAATCCACAGCGGTAGCTTCAGAAGATGTTAAGGTAGTTACCCTCGAATTTCCACAACATACAAAACAAATTTTATTTAGAGAGATAAAAGTCAATTATGAACAAAACAGACAACACACAGACACACACACACACACACACGCACACGCAGGCACGCGCGCGCACGCACGCACATACGCACGCACGCACGCGCACGCACACACACACACACAGTGTTAATCCTAGTGTATGTACAATGTTTAAAGATAAAAACAATTTTAACTGTATCGCAAATTTACTAATAACATACGATAATATCGATAAAGTATAATCTATTTCTTATTTGCCCCTTACATTTGGGAGTTATTTTTACAAAGTTATAATAAGTGGTTTAGTAAATAAATAATAATTAAATAGGTTGTAAATGTTCTCAAAACAAATCGTTAAAATAACCAGAGATCCAAACCACTCAATATAAGATAATGCCGTTGTCCCAGTCGGTAAATTAAAGTAGGCCGGTTCAATCTTTTGATTTGCTTAATTACCACAAATTTCTGCTTGGTTATTTCCACTTAACATAAATATAGTAACTGCAATGTAACAATAATAAAAATTATCTCGGACACCAAGTTATTTTTTGATTATGCGCGGAATAACTGAACCGAGTATACAATAAAAAATTCACCATAATGTCAAAATAAAAAATATACAATCTATATTTATTAAATATTTAAATTTAGAATTATATAAAATATATCTTAAAAACTAGTTGTAACAGCCTTAAATTACTAAATTATTAGAATATAAATAGCTGTTCGAAACTTTTTTGTACACAACTTTTTAATAACATCTGGTATCTAAACAAATAGGGAAATGCAAACCAAAGGTGATGTAATCTTTGCACAAATATTGCGCAATATCTCGTAATAACAATGCTGTACGTTGTAAACCATACCAAAGCTGAATTTTACTTCTTATAAATTTATCTTCATGAAATTTTGAATAATCCAATGTTTATTGCATTCTCTCGAAAGTTCAAATAAAAAAGGTCTGATCTAAATTTAGATCTGCATTAATTGCAAAAAAGTAGAATTAAATGTGCCATTAAAAGTGGTAAAATCAAAGTAGTAAAAATGTAAAAGTAGTAAAAGTGCCTGCAAAGAGCAAATGTTTTAAATTTTAATATAGTACGAATTAAATGTACCTTACCATTAAATCAATGGCACTTTTCACAAAATTTAGGTGGAAACCCAAAAATGGCTTCCTGTATACACAGAATACATCAAGAAAATGAAGAAATGGACGCTTAGGATGTCAGATGATATAGCGCTGCGCGAAAAAAGGTGCGCAAAAAATTAAGTCAAAGATATGGAATATAAACCCCTAAGAAGATATGCACTTAAGTTACACCAAAATGCAAATTAAGTTGCCTACCACATACTTATAATTCATTATTAATTAAAAACTCTTTTTTCTTATATTTTACAACTAAATGGACGAAGAACGTAAAAGATTCGTTACAAAGTTGGTATAATAATTAAATTTCATAAAATAATTTGATGTAAATAAAAAAAAAGCCATTTTAAAATTAATCGAGTTTTATGAAACTCGATTAATTTATTTTCACATGATTGATATATGTTGCCTTTTTTTAAAGAGGATTTTTTTATATTTATATCAAATTATTTTGTGAAATTTATTGAAAATCTTTTATTTCAATTGAGACACCCCAGAATAAATTTATGGGCAAGTTATAATACGGCGGATCTCAAAATTCAATAGGTTCCTTCTATTATTATACAGTGATCCGTGGTTACTATTCATTTCAATTAAATGTGGCAACTGTTAAATTAATTTTGACATTTAATCAGATTTGAGGTTAGTGAGAACCGTCTAATACCAGCATACTTTTGGTGTAATAATAAAACACCCCAAATCTAGGGGGCAAATAAAAAAAATAGATTATAATTTAATACTTAAATAAATTCAGTTACTTAGCAATGAAATGTTATTCATTGTAAAATGGAAACGATTCACAAGGCAAGATAAATAATTTTATAAAGTAATCTACTTTACACAAGGCCAAAATCTTATTTATTCACGCAAGCATACATTTTATATTAAACGAAATTCAAGTTTTAAATCACAATAAAGAAAAAAAATAATCAATGAGATGTAAGTTTGTTCAAGATCTAAATGAATAAAAAGATACTTTAAATTGAGCGTTAATTACTCTTCCTTTTGGCTAATTAAATGGTATATAAGCGTAATCACATAATAAATTCCAAGATGGTCAAATCCCTGTAAAGGCCTTCAAGAGATATCGCTAAAGTATCAATAAAATAAATTCACACAAAGAAGTACTAATAATCGAAATTTACAAAAAAAAAGCAGATTTAACTGGCCGCGTCTAAAAAAACGAGGTAAATAAAATTACGTTATAAAATAGGTAATTAATTTTTTAGTCCGGGCGCCATCATCACTGTGAAACGAATGTTACAAACAAAAGAAAATATAGATATTGCAAAATTTGAACTTGTTAACGAATTTTTGAAGTTCAATAATTACAGAGAAGAAATCTTTGATATTAAATGTGGATGATATCAAGAGATTTCTTCGAGAAGCGCCAAATTCGACGTTCTTAATGATAAAGGTCCGTATTGGAGGGATTTTATTTTAGGTTTGAGAGTGTGTATTTTAGGTTGCTACTATTATGGGCTTCTTTGGAGGGTGCCGTCGCGATGAACTTTAAAAGATGAAGTTTACTGATGTGGAGGACAAAGATTCCATCCTTATTGTCAAATTGCCGGAGACGAAAACAATTCCACGTATTTTCACTGTGGTAGATGTAGAAAATGAGACTTCTTATTTGAACTTATATCGAAGTTGTATTTCTCTAAGATCTAAACATATCGAGAGACTATTTGTTTGTTACCAATCAGGTAAATGAAGAGCTCAACCAATGGATTTGAATAGTTTTTCAAAAATGCCCATGAAAATTGCTAGATATCTGGGACTGGAAAATTCACACTTATATACTGGACATTTCTTCAGACGTTCCTCGGCAACGTCTCTAGCGAATTCAGGTGCTAACATGATCACAATGAAGAAGCATGGAGGGTGGCGTTCCACATCAGAGACGGAGGGATGTACACCGTGTCCAAGATAAGGATGTATTTATGGTCTTTGTAGAACTCGAATATCTCTTTTAGTTTTTGAGGTATTTGAAAAAAATTGAATTTTCTGATTTTCGTTTTTATTTTTTTCTGACCTTATTTGAAGAGCTATCAAGAAAAGAAGAGCACATTTTCATTGCCACTTTTGTAGCTCTACTTAATGCTGTTATTCAATTTTTGATACAACGTTTCGTTTGTTCGCAACCATCATCAACTTTATTTTTTTAAATACACGAAAAAATTATTTTTGTCATTTAAATTCTCTCCTTGATTCCGAATTCAGCGATATATCACACTTTATATTTTTGATAAGTTTCGGATGAGAAAATTCATATTCAATATAAAACATCGAAAACGTACAGTTAAAACTAATACTAGAAGCATTAGAAAACTGTAAAATTATTATAAAATAATGTTTTCTCATTTTCTAATGCCTGTTGCGAGTAAATAATTCACAAGTATGTATTTAGTGAAAATACAATTAATTAAATAGTTAACGTACATCTTCCGTCGTACTGATGCATTTGATAAAAATAAGTTGGCTTTGCATTTTGTTTACGTACCTGTCATAATTGATTGTTGTCCGTATTACGTTTGTTTGGTGGTCTGTGAGTTAATTACATTTTGTGTTTACCTAAAAGCAATATGGTAGGAATACATTTTTCCAATAATGAAAAATTCGATATACTAACATGTTACGTTTTGTGTCAACGAAATTGTTCTGAAGCCGAAATAATGTATTTAAACATGGCCGTAGCCAGCTAAGGGCAGGGAGGGGCAACTGCCCCCCCCCCTGGAAGAGCAAAAATAAATTAAATAATTTTTAAATTTTAATAAACAAAAAATTAAATCTAAAATATACATATTTTTCTGTTCTGCATATTTTTTTTGTTATCTGTTATTAGTTTAATTTAAGTATAATTAAAATCTCAAAGTTTTGTTTTCATTTGCCTTTTCTTTTTATCCTAAAATTTTACATTTTGAACGACCATGGACCATGGTTTGCCCCCCTGTTATAAATCCTGGCTACGCCCTTGTATTTAAACAAATATCCAGAAAGGCGCCAACCTCACAAAAGAACTTTTCGCAGTTAATCTAAAAGAATATGGTGCGTTCAAAAAACCTGCAAAATCTCGCAAAAAAACCTTGCAATGAAGAAAAAGCCAATACTGTTTTATTAGCTGTAACGGAAAATCCAGAGGTTTCTACTAGGAAAATTGAAGAGGCAACTGCCATAGCCCATTCCACAGCTCAGTATGTTCTAAAGAAAGAGAAAGTATATCCATATAAATTTAGAATTTGCCAAGGATTTCGACCAGGTGACCCAGAAAGACGTAGAATATTTTGCGAATGGTATACACGTCAATCTCAAGACAATGAATATTTTTCGAATAAAATAATATGGTCCGATGAAAGTAGATTTAAAATTCAAGTCTAAGATATTGACTTGAAATCAGTCTTCAGTCTATCACAAGGACCTTGATTTAAACAAAATGTAACTGAATAATTAGTTTTAATATGTAAAATATGTTTAAGTAAATGTGATAATAATTATCTTTAACACGTTAATAACAGCTTAGGCCCCTACACAGGACAAATTCGTGGATTAATCACTTGCTTTAGATTTAGGTAGTATTTACATAAAAATATGAACCTAGTTTTGATACTAAAAAACTCGCATACACAGGTAAAATCTAATATTGGCCACAGCAATGATTTTCAAAACCATTCATAATATTATCTACAAAAAATCTAATGCGTTTTAGAAAAACACACTAACAAGGTGATTACATAAAAGGTGAATGGTAATTGAAATACAGTTATGATGTTTAGATTCTTTGTGTGCCTTGTTTTCCTGTTCATTAAACTATCTATTGTACAAAAATCCCTGTAATTCGATAGAGTCTATAAAAATAGTGTAGCATCTTTCTTAATTTCACTTACACATCAATGTAAAATTTACCTATTCCGATACTTCTAAATAATTTCGAGAGAGGACTGATGCCTGAAGATTAAATTGTACAACTGTACTATCATATGATTAATCGTGAACTGAAATTTATATGGGGTGTTTCCAGAGATTGCGTGATGCTATCCAAAAAATTCAGTACGAATTAATTAATGACCCTAGTAAGTAATATTTCAGCTTTCTTAAAATTTGTTGTTAATATTCTCTTTATCATTCTGGATGCTTGCTAAAGTGCAAGATAGATAGTAGTGGTGCACCATCATTTAAAAAGACTGGGCGTGACGATGTAAGTAGAATAATACTTATAAATGCAAAACTGTATTGTTTGGTGTGTATGCTATAATATTTTAAATATTTAGGTAATTGTAAGTTAGTAATCGAGATATTGCTGTAGAGATCATCAACTTCTTGAGCCGTCGATAATGTTTGTAATACTCATATTTCTCCACAGTGTACATGTGGAGCCGTAGACATCGCTGTAAATACACACACACACACACACACACACACACACACACACACACACACACACACACACACACACACCACCACACACACACACACACACACACACACACACACACACACACACACACACACACACAAACGTACACGCACACACACACACACACAGACACAGGCACACACACAGACACAAACACACACACACAGACACAGACAGACACAGATACAGACGCAGACACAGACGCAGACACAGACACAGACACTGACACAGGCACAGACACAGACACAGGCACAGAAACACACACACACACATACATATATATATATATATATATATATATATATATATATATATATACGCCATTACACACACGCGTACACACGCACACATATAATATGTTAAGTTAAGTTAAGTGATTGTATTTAAAACTGATACTTATATTCTTCGCATCCTAATTTGTATTTTTAATTTCAAAGCACATGTGGGGGAATGACTAACACGGTGTCCAAACCTTACATGGTGGTCCTAGTGATGGTGGACACTCATTGAAAGTAATAAATACTTTAAAACGGTATTTACGGGTGAAAGGTGTATCAAAAATTTTAATACTAATAATAATAAGAAGATTGATTCTAATTAATCACCAATTACATGGCTTAGGGTAAACAACAATAAATTGTGTATTTTTAATCCATCTGACCGGGTTGGTATGGTGCAGACTAAGGACAATTTCCCCGTTAAACCCTTAGGATCTTCATTCCGCCATGCAGACCAGCTCAACTCTACTGTGATGATGGCGACACTTGAAAAAAATCTTGCAGAGTGATGTAAGTTTCTTTAATAATGATACGTTGAATTTGCAAGTAGGCAGAGTTGTTTTACCTGTGGGTTATGGTAGAGAACGTATGACGCGTCAGTTTTGCAGAATTTTGCGAGCGTAAAAAAAGGGATTATAGTTATCTACAATAGAGATAATTTATGTTTAGGACAGGCATTAATGGTGGCCATAGCTGTAGCCGAGGACGATCCTCAATTACCACACCTTAAAAAGGGTTACACTATTTTGGTTCAGAGGACGCAGGAGTTATGTGCTGCCGCTAGATTTAAATAACGGTGGAAGTATTGAACACATCCAGCAATTTCAAAATTATCTAATTACACACATAGTCGTGTATGTTCACAGATTAGGTAATCCAGTTTATTTTAAGGGTCCAAGAAGTTACAACCGTAAAACTTTAAGTTTAATTTTTGAAGAAGAACATTATAATATGGTTACTAGCTTAACCGGTGCCCTGTCAACAAAATATTTTTGTGAATTTTGGCGGTTTAGAACCAATAACGACAAATATCATAAGAATTGCCCCTACACCTGTGTCTGTTGTCATAATTTTCCAACCTGCTAACTCTAGCGGAAACCATTACCTACATATTCATAAACTTACCGGTCTTTGCAGCAAACTCCAACGTTGTCGAACTTGTTTAGTGAGTGCATGAAAGGCTAATAATCCTCATAAATGCGGTTTGCATATTGCACGACCTGTAAATCCGAAAAACCTATCCGTCATTTTTGTTACATGTCCAAGAGCACTGCGGATGAGCAAAAACTCCCAAAGGCTATTTTTTTTTAAGATTTCAAGTGCCGCCAAGATACCCCACTAACAAAGCTAACTCATTCACCCACGCTCTCACGTTGTGCGTTGCTCAGCATGTTTGCAACTGTTGTGTTAATATCGATAACGACATTGAGCAGCATTGCAGATATTGTGGCCAACGTCAACATATATTTTCCACTTCACCTGTAACTGAACTCCTTACCTACACCTCCTGACTCTGCAAGAAGCGAACATCCGTTATAACCTTAGCCCGCAACTCTAAATCCTATTATTGTCAAGATATCCTTAACGAAATCCTAAAGAAACCCTCTGCTCTGGAATCCTCAAACCATATCTAACGATACTAAAATTACAACTATGTCCCTGACATGCGATAATAACATAAAATTCATAGACAGTTTTCCCTGGTCAAAAGTGATTTCCCTCATCTATTTAATACAGTGCGAAACCAGAATTATGATGGCGTTGTACCAAACATGCACTTTTACGGTGTCGACGAAATCGCTTCCAGCGCTCGAGCAGACTTTATAAAGTGGTACAATGACGAAATTGCTAATGGCACTCGTTTCAATTTCAAAAACGAAATAGTGCGTTATTGTGTGCAAAACGTGAGTATCCGTAGAAAATTCTATCTTGAGTTTTGCAAGGGATTTGTCGATGAAAACAAAGTCGATCCCATTAGAGAATGCTGCACGATTGCTGGTGTTTGTAGTCTTGTTTTCCGCAGATTTTTTATTCGTGAGGACACTGTAGATCCCCAACGATGGATACAGATTGGACTTCAAGCAATCGAGGATTTTGCTATTTAGTGGCTTCTCTGCCTCGAACACTCTGAAGGCAGACCTTTGCACCACGCCGGGAACTCGCGTGAAGTACGGTTAAAGGAAGGTATCCTGGTTGATGGGTTTTCACACGACACGAATACTGTATATGAGTATAACGGTTATTTACACGGTTGTGAAAGGTGTTACCATTGGAACACGCGAGCAGGACACAGCGTTTTTGCGTCGTGAAAATACGGTGGCAATATCGGACAGGATACCCTCGAAAGTTTATTCGGTGGTCGTACTAATGCGATTAAGTTATATTTAAAGCAGAACAAGATGTACAAATCAGGTATTTGTGTCTTTGTTCACTATACTCCTATATGAAGAATAAGTATTGCAAGTATCCGGTGGGGCATCCTACACTCCACATTGGCACTGACTGCTCCAACCTCGACTTATATACTGGGTCTTGTGAAATGTAGCGTGCTCCCACCAACAGATTTGTACCATTCTGTTCTACCTCTTAAAATGAACGGTAAATTAATTAACGTTCGTCTTGTGTAGAACTTGTGCTGGAACTATGTTTCAGTATGATTGCACACATACTTAGGGCGAGCGTAAATTTACGGGAAATTACGTAGCTGACGAAATTCGAAAATGTATATATTTAGGGTATCGAGCTTTAGAAGTCTTTGAAATGTGGGAGTATTAAGTTTGTACATATGACAACGCTAGTCTTTCCTCAGGTTACGTGGATAACTCCCTTAAAATCAACTAGACGTGTTCGGACTTGTCTTCATAGTGCAACGACGACGAATCTGAAGATCGATACATCCGCGAATATTTGAAAAGGGAGGGTGTCCAGCTGGACAAAGACAAAATTTACGCAAATCCTGGTCTTAGACACATTTCAAAATTATTTTTAAATTCGTTTTGGGGAAAGTTTGCACAGCGGGATAATATAACATAAACTAGCATTATTTTTGATTCTCATGTCTTTTTCAAAATTATGATCGATCCTTCAAAGGAGGTCCAGTCCATTTTAAATGTAAACGAGGAAGTTATGGTGGTAAACTGGCTTAAACCCGAGGATGGGGTTGAACCACCCAATACGGTCAATGTCGTGTTGGTCGCTTACACAACCGCCAATGCTCGTCCGGTGCTGTATAGCTACTTGGAAAAACTCGCTAAATGGGTTCTGTACTTTGATACAGATTGCATGATTTTTACACAAAGTCCTGGTTAGTGGGCCCCACCTGTTTTCATGGCGATATTACCAATGACGAAGTCGGAAGTAGTATCACGGAGTTTGTAAGTGGGAGTCCTAAGAATTATGCATACAAGGTTTTCTCAACAACAAAAAACGAGTACATCACAGTGTGTAAAGCTAAGGGTATCACACTAAATTATAAAAATTCCCAGGTAGTTAATTTTGAGACACTAAAGTCCTTAGTGTTAAACAACATCGAACCTGTGTATGCGCATACAGACCGTAAAATTGTTACAATCCCTGCGTGCGCTGTTGTATCAAATCCAGAGAGCAAGATTTACCAGGTACAGTGCAGTAAACGTCACAGAAAGGAGGCGGGCGGAGTGCGCTTTCCACACAGTTGAGCGATATAAATACATGTATACTTTTCGAATTGTCACATTTAATAATTAATATCGCGCATATTGTTTAAAAAAATTCCATATATAGGACATTTTTGAACTCAGGAGAAAGAGTTACATCGATTTCCGCGAAGAACATACAGGATTGCCATTTAAAAATATGAACTTTGACGTCATATCCGGAAAGTGCGCAGCGCCATCTACATGTGCGACACAGCATAAAGTCCGGAATCAAAATAAAAAATCGACATTTAAATATAAAAATTGTGAACAAATATATGTAGGGCAAACTAAACTACCTATCAAAATTCCTCATATCAAGTACAAACGTTGAGGCGGTAGCCCTATATATGTTTAGTAAAAATTTTTGTAGCAGATAAGGTATATTTAATCAAACATGTTAACAAATACCAACTTGATTGCTATGAAAGTTTAGAGATCTTCAAAAACAAAAAAATTGTAATGAATAATAACGATCAGGAATAACAACTTTCATAACTTTCAATTTCACCAGAAGCAACCAAGTGTTACTCGCTATATGTTATATACAGGGTGTCCCAAATAGAATAGGATAGTATGGTTTTTTGTAGACAAACTTTAACAGGAGATAGAACACATGTTTCTAAAAAGAAAAGTTCGTATAAACATATGTCGTAGAAGGCTTCGTTTCCGAGACACAGGGTGTTAAATATAATTTTTTTTCTCAAATTTTCATTATAACTCATAAACTAATGCTTAGATTTTTTTCATGTTGGGGGGATAATGTCTATTAATTAAGGGGCATAAAACAAGCGATAAGAATGTTCACAAACTTGCACAGTGGCGGAGTGGAGGGGGTGCTCAACCCCTTTCATAAACAGAACTTCTACGCCAATGACTATTTTTTTAAAAAACTGTTATTTTCATTATCTACATACAGTTTAACAAAATAATGTACCTTCTTCTGTTTGAAATTCCTGTGCGTTTCCGAGTTATTTTGATTTTTAGTGTTTGATGTGGTACTAAGTTAAGTAATGTGCTTTATGTGAATAAATATAAAGTTTTTAATAAAAAAGATATAATAAAACATTTAGAGCCATTTTAGTACCTAACGATCGTTTCTTTGAAATTTGAAATACATTTTCATTTATAAATAGGTAGATTATCGGGTTTTTTAGTATCCTTACTAAAACCATAATACATTACAATAAATGTTCAAAGTGCTGGCCGTTTTCATGTACACACGATCGATACCGTATTACAACACTGTCCGCCACCACCCTTTCATGCAGTTCTTCTGCAAAGTTAAATAACAGTCACTTATAAATAAATGATTAAAAGATTGACATTTTGTTAAAAACAAGTCTTCTTTATCACCTAGGTAATTATGTGTTTTTTGTTTTCTTTTTTTGGTTTCTGAAATTTGCAGGTACCACCTTTCATCTGGTTCATTTTTAATTTTTCAAAATGACTTACAGAGTGAAAAAAAGAATTTAAATTATTTTTGTTTAGGGTGCGGTGCTGGAAAAGTGTGCTATTCATGAGCAACCCCTACATTTTTAAAGTCGTATGGGGGTTTAACATCGCTTGTATTCCCCCCGGTTGTTGTAGAAACGGTGTTTTTAATTTTTTTCATACCTCTTTCTGTTTAAAAAATATTGCCATTGTAAGTTTTCAAAGGTCAACCCGATATATATATATATATATATATATATATATATATATATATATATATATATATATATATATATATATATATATATATATATATATATATATATATATATATACCAAGTGTTACCGTTTTGAGATAATGCCACTTTTAATATTTTTTGATTTTACCGTGCTTTTCTGCAAATATCGAAGTGTACAAGAGTAACAAGCCGTCTTATCGCAAAGTTATACTAAGTTTTTTTATTTCTTATTAAGCGATTGTTCATATTATTTTATCAGAAAAGCCTAAAATGTCTTTGGTTCTTGCCTAGAACTTCTTAAACATGAAAGTTTTAATTTGTAAAAAAGCAATCACTAAAATTCAAACGTGGATTTAGTCTAAAATCTTTCGTTAATTTTTTTTCCAAAACTTCCTTGGTCAATGGTCTTTAAGATAGCATGAATAGATTTGCAAAAAAATTTTTACAAATTGGAAAAATTGAATTTAATTACCAAAGTACCCCCTAGGCGCATTCACCAAAACGTAAAATAGCCCTTTAATATTTAGTTTAGATAGTTTAAAAAAAGCAGATTTTTAGAAAATGTCCGATTTATTAAAACATTAATAGTATTATTATTGGTGTTCAAAATGAGATCCACCGTTTCGAATACAATTTCGAGCCCGTTTTCTTATTTCCCTCATTGTAATACTTAAATTAATCTCTCTCTTCATTTGAACGAAAGCGTCGTTTATACTTTCGATTAAGTGTTCCCGATTAAGAATTTCGACTTTGTAAACTAATTGTTTTGCTCTTCCCCAAACATAATAATCAACGGGGGTTAGGTCAGGTGACCTAGGTGGCCATAATATTGAACCATTTCTTGCTATCCAACGATTAGGGAAATTCTGTTCCAAAAATTCGCTTACTGCTACGGTATTGTGCGCGGGGCATCCATCGCTTTGAAACATAATTCTATCCCTTACATTTAGTGGTATGTCATCCAAAATATCGATGAGATTATCTCTTCAAAAATTGCAAATAATTTTGACCATTTAAAGTGTTCGGTAAAAAGAAAGGTCCAACTAATGTTTTGCCAATAATCCCTGCCCAAACGTTCACACTAAATTTGTACTGCAACCGTGATGATTTTTTCATGTGGGGATTTTCATGACTGTTTGCCTAGAAATTGAAATTATGGAAATTAGTAATTCCCTCCCTTGTAAATTGTGATTTGTCTGTCCACAGTATACTTTTCAAAAAGAGTCCATCTTCGCTGTCTGCGTTTAAAAGAAATCGACAAAAATTCAACCTCTGCAGAGGATCTCTGTGTTCTAAAGCCTGTACTGATGTGTAATGGAAAGGATGTTGGTTCGCCTTTTTAAGAACGGTCCAAACTTTCCAAACAGACGAGTTTAGTTGCTGCGCTACCTCTCTGATACTCTTTGTGGGATCAGCATTAAAAACTTCCAAACTATGCTCATCAACATGGACCGCGTACTGATAATTATTAATTTCAGGTTCACGATGAGACAAATTTCCATGTTTGCGTACACGGCAATATGCATTAGAAAATACCCGGGTATCAGGAAGTCGCCTATCTGGATATCTTTCCAGATATAGCCTTTGAGCTTCCGATGCATTACCATTAGCTTTTCCATACATAAACAAAATGTTCGCATATTCTTCGTTAGAAAATGATGCCATAATAACTACAATTTGACAAGAATTTACGAATGTTATTTTTATGATTATTATCTATTATTTACCTAATTTATTTCTTACGAATCCTTTAGAACTAATAAAAAATTACCTTGGTAATTAAATTCAATTTTTCAAATTTGTAAAAAATTTTTTGTAAATCTATTCATATATATATATATATATATATATATATATATATATATATATTTCTAGATTCTAACTTTAATTGAACATTTCGTTAAAAATTTCTGCTCTTCTTTTACAATTCTGATTTACTTGATGTGTTTCTTCTATGGGTCTAACCATATAAACATGTTCCTCAATAATTTCATCTACATTGACCTCAAGATCATCGTTAATCAAACAAATGTTATGAAGCACACATGCTGCCACTACCGCTTTACTTATAAATTTAAGGTCAAGATTTTCAAATTTTTTCAATCTTCTAAAACGTGACTTTAATAATCCAAATGCATCTTCGATTGCTAGATGAGTGTAGGAAACACGAAAGTTGAAATTTTTTTGGTTTAAAGTTAAATGACCATCATCTTTATAGGGAGTCACAATCCAGTGTAGGTTGGGATAGGTAGAATCACCCAATAAGCAGTAATTTTTCATATTAATTTCCTTGTTAGAAATCATCTTGTATATATTTGATCTCCTTAACAATGTGGCGTTGTGAAATGAACCTGGTTCACCACAATAAATGTCAAGAAATTTTTGTTCAGCATCACATATACCTTGTAGTAGTATACTGTGGCACCCCTTTCGGTTACAATATACTTCTTGGTCTACATTAGGACGTAAGATAGGTATATGACGTCCGTCAATACAGCCAATGACATTTGGTATTTGCCTTACTTGAAAAAATTGTTTGGAAATGTCATTGTACTGGTGTTCACTCGGCCATTTAATAAAGTGATGCCTTTTGTTTACCAGAAAATTCACTATAATATTTACATGTTTATGACATGTGCTCATTGTAACGCCAAACCTGTTTGCAACTTGTCGAAACGTTTCCGTATTTGCTAGGTACCATAATGTTAAAAATAAACTTTTCTCAGCAGTGATCTTCTCTCTACCAGCGGGATGAAGTGAAAATATATTTGCTTGTTTAATTAGGTCCAGTACATAATATGCTGTTGTTTTAGATAATCTAAAATGACTTTTAAATTCTGTCTCATCGTACTTTAATATCTGTGCTTCCTCAAATTTACACTTCAATTTGTGTTCACTTCTTCGTTGAAGTAAGTCGTCATCATCTGATGAACTACTAGTACTAGACGTATCATCCTCAAATTCATCATCAAAAATAGAAATTGCGGCACTCTACAAAATTGTGAAATATATTCAGTGATTTTAAAAATACCTACCTACCACAAGATCATCGACATCCGACATTTTGAAGTAAACCGAACTGTTAAAAAGAAACTGGTACCTAATACTTTTTTTCTATTTTGTATTTATAACATGTACATTAAGATACTCAAACGAGTGTTTTAATGTTTGACTTTAGAAACTGAAATTTTTTTTATGTTGAAATTGAAACCAACTTCTTTCTTATGTAAACAATATAAATGTAACATAACCTATTTTCACCGAAATTTGAATAGTTTAATGAAGTGACTAACGCTACGTCAACGTAGCGGAACGTTGCAAAATTAGAGTTACGTGAATTCATCCTTCCGATGAATGCAGTTCTATTTGAACAAAGCACACGGAAGGATTAGGGTTTGCAAAACCATGTTTTCCAATACTCTCGGTATGTCAGGAAGAAAGCTTGTAGAATGGATGAGAGAAGATAAAAAAGTTACACAAGAGAAAAATAACAATGAGAAAGAAGGTGAAAGGAATTTGAAAAATCGCGAAAAGAGATTGGTGGTGAAAGATTTTTTCGATCAACTTCCAAAATTAGAATCCCACTATTGTCGCAAATCTACGACAAAACTGTACCTAGAGCCCAAATTTTAATGTAAAGCAGAACTTTACAGCTTTTATTCGTTGAACTGGTGTAAAGAAAAAAATATTGAACCTGTAAGTTTAACTCTTTTTTCATACGTATTTGAAGAAATGAATCTCTCTGTATTTTCACCAAAAAAAGATGAATGTGATTTATGTATCGGATTTAAGACTAAAAATGTACAAGAAGAACAATATTCATATTTTCAAAAAAGATGAAACACGCGAAGAGAAGCAGAAGGACAAGGAATCTGAAAATATAATTTTTACTGTTGATTTACAATCTGTTTTATCGTGTTCCAAATCGAATGTCTCAGCATTACATTACAAAACCAAACTTATAGTTCATAATTTTGCCTTTTTCGATCTACACAGTAAAGATGGATATTGTTCTATGTGGCACGAAGGAGAAGGGGAACTGAAAGCAAACTGCTTTGCTTCTATTATTTACAAATTCTTAAAAACCAAGGTTTTACCTGGAATTATTGATAAAGACAAAGACAATAAACCATTGATCATAATTTATAGTGACGGATGTAGAGCACAAAATCGGAATGTTTTACTGTCTAATGCGCTTTTGAATTTCTCCGTAGAAAATAATGTCTGCATTATTCAAAAATATTTGGAAAAGGGACATACCCAGATGAATGCGACTCAATGTACTCCACTATAGAAATAAAATTGAAAGGTAGAGTAATCAATGTTGCTGCTGACTACATAGAGTTGGCCAGAACTGCCAGAAGGTTGCCAAGGCCATATGTTGTGGAATATTTGAAACATGACTTTTTCAAAGATTTCTCACAAATAAAATTTTTTAATTCAATTCGCCCTGTTTCAAAGTTGGAGATCCCGCTGTTCAGAATATTAGGGCTCTTAGATACAACAGTGATGGCACCGTTCAATATAAAGCCCGTATGACACGATCAATGTTTTGGTACATTTTTCATGTTAATATTTACATTGAACGTGTCACACAAAAAAACTTGCTCAATTTTTTTGTCAATATTTTATTTCAATAAAAAATAGAACGTGTTCTATTTTCCTTGCAAATAAATTCAATGTTATGCGCAATGAGTGTGCGTGTTCGTAAAGCTAGGTTATGATTTATTGCATCTTGTCTTTAATTCTTGCTTCTTTAACAATTACAATTACATTACAATATAAATAAGTGTTTGAGTTTTAATAGAAAAAAAATGTCGTGGTCACACGAACAACCAGAACCAAATATTAAAAATTAGAAGTGAAGTTAACTGGATGTTCCAAATACGCATGCTTAGTGGCCTAATAATTGATACAATTTCGCTGCGGTGTATTACAACAATTTCTTCTTCAAAGTTTTAGTCATTTTTTTGTAATACA
The DNA here is from genome assembly GCA_036346205.1 of Vesta saturnalis. Taxonomy (NCBI): domain Eukaryota; kingdom Metazoa; phylum Arthropoda; class Insecta; order Coleoptera; family Lampyridae; genus Vesta; species Vesta saturnalis. The sequence continues at coordinate 8,306,790 of JARFJB010000218.1, forward strand.
TATTTGGCTAGAGAAATCATTGACATGAAAAATGTACCTAAATATTGATCGTGTCATACGGGCTCTAGATTAGTCACTCGGATGATTATAAAAATTTACCATCGAAACAAAAAAGAAGTGCCAAAGTAGTGTCTTTTCAAATGTTGCCAAATTTATATGAAGAGCCTCTAAAAATTAAATCTGAAAAATATAATCATCTCCAGTTCCCGAAAAAGACTATGGAACAAGATTGTCATCATTTCTATGATAACCTTAACCATGATTAGATATTTAATAAATGTTTACTAAAAACTTATTGTTCATTTATGGTTTTATTATTTATTCATTTTTTAAAATAACCATAATAAACACAATAAACATAATATTTTATATGTATATTCAGAATTGCCTAGTCTCAAATTTAACTTAAAACTCAAATGAATTTAGCCTAACTCCATCATTTACCAACATAATAAAAAAATATCGTTTTATTGAATGAATCAAAATATTTGCTTTAGATTTGTTTTTTATGTTTCCAGTAAAAGTATACATTTTAGACTTTGTTACGTGTTTTATTGGAAAACGTTTCTTTTTGATAACGTTCGTCATTAGGTCAAATTTACTTACTAAAAACAGCAATTTATTCTTAGGTTGAATGCTTTCAATTCACTATTTCGCAAATTTTTACGTATCTATAATTGCATTTAAATTAACATATGTAACTTTCGTACACATCTCTTATTTAGTTAAAATCAGTCAAATTTAATACCTTCAGCGACATCTCTAAGATTTCGGATCATTTAATATAAAGCAGTTGAAAAGAAACCTGGGATCTGTTAGGGTCAAATAACACGTATACATCTAATAAATATATATTTTCTACACATTTTTAACTTTTGGCAACAATGATTAAATACAAATTTTCTCAAGTTTGTAAAATTGGTTTTTAAGGTGTTGGGCAATTTTTCTTTCTTCCTTTTAAGAACGTCCTTGACGGTGGACATTGGGTTTCTAAAGAATTTTTCGTTTCTGGTTCTGGATGCTGAACCATCATTTTTTTGGAAAATTCTCACTTAAAGTAATACTTGGTTAAGTAAAAGTATTACTAACGCTTTTAAAAGGCGGGTATAATTGAAATTATTCATTCGTCCACATCTTCGGTTTTCGAATATAAAAGCATTCAATACTAATTCTTTACACATAAAGACACTTCAATCGAAATTACGTTGAATGTTCACTACCGGCTCGTTTGTCACCTGTAAAAGTATCACTGTACTACCTAAGTAAGAGCATCTCTGTACTACCTATATAAGAGCATCTCTGTACTACCTACATTTCTAACGGCATCCCTTCTTAAATTTTGTGCTCACATTTTACTGTTACGTTACATCCAAAGTACATGATTATCGCTGGAAGGCATAAGAGCCTTGCTCACATCTATGATCATATACGTGAAGGCTGCTCATTGGAATAGTACCCGAAATTTGCAAGATCAAATAGGTAATAGTTTCAACAATAAAGGTCAAATTTTTTTTATCACCTGGTTACGCGATTGTGTTTACAAATTTCAAATACACCTAGGAGGTTCTTAGTGAATTTCTACAACGAAAATAAATGGACTGATAATATTAATTTTGTAATCAAATAATGGACAATTGTTACCTCTTAATTAAATTAATATTAATTTTGTGCTTCCAGCAGTTCACTTTCACAAAATTCTTTTTTTTTCTAAAACGTTATTATATATATATATATATATATATATATATATATATATATATATATATATTCACTAATTCAGTTTCGAATATTTTTGCAATCAATCACAAGTAAAACTTCGATTAAATCATTAAAAGTGACTTGATATACCGCACCTAAACAGGGTTAGCTTCCATTTTTGACTTAATTAATTCTAGCTTCTGTGGCTACATTCACCCAACAATCGAACTCCTGTTTTGATTGCAATATACCGGGTGTAACGATTATCTGTATTACGTGAACTACTGCAAATGTTAAACATTTAATTTCATATGAATTTGCAATTTTGTCTCGTAATTTTGATGTGTTATGTACATTACTTTTTTCTTGTGGACAAGGTTGTTCAGGCCAGTTTATTTCCTTGATTACTTTGTTTGTTACGGTAGTTATTTACTGTGGACCGCACAAGATTTCCAATTTACTGCATACTGTGTGAAGCGTAAGCCAAGCAAGTTCAATAATTAAGTACTTTTTTTTCTTTATTAATTTTATCTTACTAAACATCCCAATGGGATTATGTGTTAAATTAGCCAATTCCGAATACGAACAGTAAGATCTTACAGCGGCTTGAAGAGGGCGTATAATAATTTTACTTTTTTTTTTTAATTGAAATTTAAATTATAATTGTGTGAGCACAAGCTAAGGCTCACTGCTTGCCATCGTAGGCTTTGGTGGAATGTTAATTTATATATATTTTTTTATTCTTTTGTCAGGATATTGACAATAAAAATTACTTTATCGGGGGAATTGTTAATTCATTTCTACTTCTTCTTCATTTTTATTTCTTTTTTTTTGGTAAATCCAGTTTCAGGCTTTACGGGGTTTACTCTCCTTTCAACACCTGTTGAGTATTTCCTCATAAGCCTGTGGCGCCTACTCATATCCGGTTCCTATCTAAGCACATTACTATCGCTTTAAGTTATACCTCCAAAACAACCACGCATCTGAGTGCTCTGTGGTCTTCCGACCGTACGCCTGAGCTTAGTCGAGCCCATTTCTTTTTTTATGCCATATGATGGTTAGGCACGTGGCAACTTAGGCATTTTCCATATGAGGCCGACGAAATGATGAACTTACCTGATCCAGGAAATACGCAAGTAAAACCTTCCCTGTAACAGTTTCGGTATTATTTTTGCGCATCCGCTCAATAAATCTGTCGAACTTTTTATTATAAATAATTTCGGACTTTTTAGATATAAGACTCAACTCAGCTTCTTTTGCTTTTTTAAGGATTTTATCATCCACGTCTCTGCTGCAAAATTTTTATTATTTACAAAAAATAAATGACAACTATAATAAGACTGTTCATGAGCTCCTGTGAAATGATATTTTTTTTTGTAACGATCTGAAATTATTATTTCATTTAGATTGTGTCTCAAAGTTCGACGACAGACAAAATAAAATATGAAATTCGCTTCGGTCAAGCAATAATAAAAACTCCTGCCATAATCCCTTGCATTATAAGCTAATTTCATAATATATTATTATAAATGTTACCAATTAGTAATTTGTTTAAGCCATAAGTTACCGTTTTTACCTTCCAAGATCGGCCATCATGTCTGTGCGACTATGCGTCTGAGCGTCTGTGCGTGTGTACGTCTGTGCGTCCGTACGCCGGTGTGTTTGTGAGTCTGTGCGCCCGTGTGTCGGTGCGTCCGAGAGTCGTTGCGTCCGTGCGCCCGTAACTCCGTGTGGCCGTGCGTACACTGTGTGTGTCTGTGCGTGCGTGGGTGCGTGCGTGCATGCGTGCGTGGGTATGTATGTATGTGTGTGTGTGTGTGTGTGTGTGTGTGTGTGTGTGTGTGTGTGTGTGTGTGTGTGCGTGTGTGTTTGTGTAACTCCAGAACGAAAATACCTACGTATTTAAAATTTTGTATTTAAGCTTGTTTTCATTTTCATAGAGCTGATTAGATTTTTGGAGAAATCCAGCGGCGGAGATAGGGGGTTTATTAGGGACAGTTTTTGGTTTTTATCAAATATTTCTAAAACACCTGCATATTTCAAAGATAGAAAAAATACCTAGATATAGACCTTAAACATATTGATTAATTATGTTCTATGTAATTTTTGATATGGCGCGTAATTTGGCGGCAAAGAGTTCCTAAGGTAAATTTAAGTGTTAGTTCAATTTTTTTCATTATCTGAATAACAATTGATTTTATAAGAAAAAGTGTAGGCGTATTTCAAAGAAAATCTAATTTTACATAATTTTCTTTACGCAGTTTTCTAATTTAAAGCGAAATAAATGTAAAAATTAAATAAATATGATTGAAGATGCTGAAGCTCTATTATCGATATTTTTATAGAAGCGGGGGTTTTTGGAGTTTTTTTTTTTACGTTAACATGTATTTATGTCTATTAATCTCTATCTGACACGAAGTTTTAAACGTCATTCTGATATATTGTTTGTTTTTACAGTGTTGCCTGTTTTCGTTATGAACGTATAAAAAAGAGATTGCATAGTTATCCTAACAAAATTGAAATCAAAATTATTTCTTTTAATTTGTTAGCATCTAGATGTCTGTATGTCATGAAATTTGACATAGATTATTGTTTTTGCGTTTACAATGTTGCCTATTTTCGTAATGAACTTCTTATAAAAGAGGTTGCATAACTATCCTAGTTGATCTTTTAGGTTTAATAAGAAGATTAACAAACAATTTTACTAACACGTAAGTATCAAAAAGTTTTTTTCACATTTTTGCTACAATAAATAATATGAACAAACTTTAAAAACACTTATAACAAATAAACTTATTTTTACTTTTTTATTTACAATATCACAATCAGATAAATGCCACTCGAATCATTTCTGCATATCATTTAGAAGTGCGTACGACATATTAAAAATAAGTTCAAGTTTTGTGTAGTTGCCTCTGATCTGAATTAATCGTTTCGATCTATTAGGCGGCTGCCATTGCCGTTTATCTTTACTGTCACGAAAGATTTTGATTGTTATGAAATTTAATAAGCTCATCAAGTAAAAATGCCCCGCCATGACAGTTTTACTAATTGTGAAATACGAAATATGATTTGTGTTTATGTACAAGAAAATTATTCCTGTCTTCCTGTTGCTCGAAGATATCGGGAAATGTATACACAGTTTAACCTGGTCGCAAAATCTTCAGTAATATTTTTAATAGATTAGGAGATACTGGACAATTTAAGCCCAAATGTGATGTAGGACGACCTAAAAATTTAACTGTTTATCAGGAGGATGACATTTTAGTGCGAATTGCTGATAATCCTCAACTAAGCACTCGGCATTTAGCAGCAATGAGTGGAGTAAGCCATTCTACAGTTTTTCGCTTACGCTTTACACCGGTACAATACTTATTACCTACAGATTATCCTTTAAGATTAAATTTTGCTCAGTGGATGTTAAATAGAAAAAATGAAAATCGTGATTTTATTAAAAACATTCTTTTTACCGATGATGCCACTTTTACACGTAGGTAAATGGGAGTCACATTGAACATTTGTTAAGTATTTTTAAAGTTTATTCATATTATTTATTGTAGCAAAAATGTGAAAAAGACTTTGATACTCGTATTTACATGTTAGTAAAATTGTTTGTTATTCTTCTTATTAAACCTAAAAAATCAACTTAAAAATTTCATTTGCGTAATAAATGCAAACCGATGACCCAAAAACACCGCCATGATAAATACACATTAAAACTATACAACGTGATGTTTAACTTTATAAATATCTTGAAAAATTATGACTTTGTCGTTACAAAGGTAGAGTATGTTATTTAAATAGAAAGTATTGGGAAATAGAAAAATTGTGCTAAAAATGACAATTTCGCCAGTGGCGTAGAATTTAGGAAGGGGCAAGCTCTGACTTGCCCCTGTCATACGCCTCTGGTAGTAGCCAGAAAAGTTTATTTACCATAATTAGGGTGACCATATTTATTTTCAGAAAAATAAGTACAGAAATAAAAAGTAACAAAAAGTTGTATTAGGAATAGATAAAAACGGACAAATCAAAGATCTAAATGTAGAGTGACTTAGCCAAGCATCAAAATGAGAATAAAAAATAAAATAATTTTTAATGACACATGCATATACATAATATATGTACCTATATTCTTATATTCCTATATTAGAAAAAATGCAAACACATAAAATACTCTGGCAGAAATGTGTAATGTTATTAATTATTTTAACGTGCCTGCAACGCCATCAGTGGGGTCACCTTTGTGCCAATCGTATTTTTGAGAGCTTAGGATAGATTCCAAAATTTGCTTTCTGGTCTTCAAAAACTGGAACATTTCACTGCAAGTCTCATCGAAGTTTGTGTACACTTGCATCACAGCTTCTAGTGTCGATATTTTCATTTGCGATTTTTCTGCACTCCAGTAGTTATTAATATTAGAGAATGGTCGCTCAATTGACGCACTTGTTCCAGGAAGACAAAAAATAAACTGACATAAAATCTCACAATTTTGAAATCTTCACTTGATCCAGACCCTTGATTCCATTTAAATACTTCAACCCATCGATCTTCGGTAGCTATATTTTTCGAGTTCCACTCGGCAATTTTATCTTCTGACAGTTTAGCTTGTAATAGACTAACTTCATCGAAGAGTTCGTCCTCATTCAGTGTCGAACCCAAGTAGTCTTTAAAAGCAGCACATGAACACAAAATTTGATTCCACGAAACTTGGTTTCTCAAATTTATCCATTCAAAGAGCCTTAATTCATTTAAATTTGTACTCCAATTCTTCAAGTAACTCACACAATTTGAATAAAATAATCTAACCTGTGAGATGAAGTCATCTCGATAGTTTAAACTACCTTCCCAATTGTCAAGTTGTAAAAGGGATTCTCTTACTTTAAGCGGCAAAAATAATTCATTCAAACGATTTTGAAGATCGAAATACTCTAGAGCGTCCTCTGTTGCGCATATTTTGTCACCCTCTACCTTTAATATGACTTTGTGAAACATAGAAGCAATGTTGTGTACAAACCACATCCAAATTTCGCTGGTGCGACACTCAAAAAATTGCTTCAAAATCATTGGACAATTTTCAATAGACAAAAAGTATGCTTTCAACGGTTCGTACATTTGTAGAATTCGTTCAATTGCGGGCATCAGACTTAAAAATCTTGTTTTAGAAAATGATAACATCTTTTTGTATTCAACATTAACAAAGTCGCAGAATTGTTTAAGTTGATTTACTCTCACTGTATAAATATAGAAATGCTTATATAACAACAACAATAACCTCAACGTCAATTGGTAAGACGTCCGTAGCATTTTGTACGCAATTGTTCAAAATGTGTGCAACACAACCAATGCCAACCAGAGGTTTGCCACGAGAAGCATTCAATTTTGCAAATAGGTTGTTCACTCCCTTTCTTTTCATTCCGCCAAAATTTGTATTGGTATTATCAGCAGCTAATCCAATACACTTGTCCACTAAATTGTGGGTTTTCAAAGTATTAAACACATAACTATTTAACTGTTCTGATTTTTCATCAGGTAAGTCTTGCAACTGTCGTAATTTCACTTGAATACCTTTTTCACAATTAAAGTATCTCACCAACAAAGGTACTATTTTAATTTCTTTGTGGTTGGACGAATCGATCATGATGCTAACAAAATGTGCTTTGTGTAGATCAAGTTCCAATCGCAACTGGGATTCTTTAGCAAAAACATTTTTTACAATGGCTTCAGTTTTGGTTCGAGCTGCCATAAATTCGGGCTCAAACATGTTCGCTATTAGCTTTGATGTGCAATCCAAAGATCTAAAACTCTGCTGATGCTTGATCGTATGATACGCGAAAGTACCTTCCTTGGCTGCAATTAACATATTTTCAGAGCTGAAGTTTTCACTTTTTAAAAAACTGTTTAGTGTAGCGCTTTTAGACTTCGTATTTGCAGCTAATGTATGCTTTTTCTTGGTTAGATGAGCCTTAATATTGCTGCGACCACTGTTGGAAATATCAACATCACTTCTACAAATTTCACAGTACACAATATGCGGACTCAATTTATTTTTTATTTTCATAAACGGATATTCTTTCTGTAACTCCAAATTAAAATGACACTTTCTTCGAGGCGGTGCCATGTTTACGCAAATAATGCACAAGTAGGTAACTGAAATCAAACGACGTTGCTTTTAGTAAGCGAAACCAGCACAGAAAACCAGACTGCATTCAACAAAACAATTAACAAATAATATGTTCGCTTGCTGTCGAACGGTAGAACTCGTGTAGAATTGAACTTGTTTAGTCTTAGTCCGAGCGCTGTCGCTATTTATATGCGGCTCGCTAAACTTCGCTTCGATTCTCGCACGTTCCAGTCGCGGAGCATTCTGGGCTGTGCGTCTAGGATAATCGAGGGCGGACTGGAACGTTCGGGAAACAAACTACGCGAACATTCTCAACAACTTCTTAACGTCGTTATTGCATCATGATCAGTGAATCACCGATAAGCATTCTTTTTAAATAAAAAATAAATATTTTGGTATACCTATTTGCATCTTCAAGAAAAAGAAAGTACATTTTAGTGTACTTCATGCTTCTATTAAGGACCTTAGGACACTGGCAGAAAAGAAAGTACTGTCCTACTAAAATAAGTACGTATGGTCACCGTAACCATAATTTAGTAAGGTTTGCACACTTCCTGCCAAATATGATAAAGATTAATCAAACAGTTTAAAAGTAATGGGGAAAAATATTTTTTAAATTATTAAATAAAACACCCTGTAACTCAGAGAGGAGATACATTTTATCTAAATGAATTGGGTTATATCTTATTATTTTGAATCCAAGATTCTAGTTTAGTTATTTCCCATTATTAATGAAACACCCTGTATATTTCTTTTAATTGTACTTTAAATTTATGTAGGTTTTTACAATTTTTTACTATATTTGGTAACTTATTATATTCTAACAACGCTCTAAAAGATATAGAATTTTGATGTTCTTTATACTTTTTATGCTGCATCACAAAATTTTGTTTGTTTCTGGTACCTGTCATATACATGAATTTCATTAAATGTTTGGATGAAATTTTTGAGATATGATGACTTTATCCCGCACTTAATTTTATGTAGGAAAGTTAAAGCCATCATCTCCAAGAAGTCCCCAATTTTCATCCAGTTTAATGATTTTAACATAACATCTATACTTTTATATCTATCACATTTCAAGATAATTCTCATTGCACGATTTTGTAATAACTAATTATCTACAGTTTGTCTTGCCCGTTTACTTAAATAATCGCTGCACCTATTCAACACCCCCAATTTTTTAGATATTTTTTGCAAGTATTTTCCATGTTTACTAAAATTTAACTGATCATCTACTATTATGTCTAAACATTTAAACAACTCCACTATTTCTTTTTCTTTCTTTTCGATTTTTATAGCAAATCCTTCCATTTTCCATTGTGTCTTTTGTCTTTCACTCCCTAGTATCATTGCTTTGGTCTTATCAGTATTAAGCTTTAATTTATTTTGTTGTAGCCATTCATTGACATTCAGTAAATTAATTTTCATCTCAATTTCTCTTCTATTGGTTCCTGTTATGTATAAAATGGTACACATCTGCAAAAAGGTGAAACTTGCAGTGCTGGATTATCTTTCTATATCATTAATATATAATATGAACAGTAGCGGTCCCAGGATGCTTCCTTGGGGGACCCCGCAGTTCCCATCTATATTCTTTGCACTTCCCCACATTTTACATTTTATTTCCTGTTCGATAGATAATTTTCAAACCATCGCAAAACTGTACCAGTTATTCCATAATTATGCAGTTTACCTACTAACCTCTTCCTGTCTATTGCCTCAAATGTTCTTGTGAAATCTAGAAATATTATAACCGTGACCAATTCCTTTTCATTTCTCTCTATCCAATCATTTAATAAATACTGAAATGTGGCTTCACAACTATAATTTTTAAAAACCTGATTGAAACTTTGTAAGTATGTCGTTATCTTCTATATACTCTAATAACTGCAAGTGTTGTAAGTATGAATAGCTCAGTTTTTAAGTTTTCAGACTCTATTACTCTGTTGGGTATGACTGTATTTTCAAATCTCTCATGGGTTGACCATCTTCTGTCAGCTACCAAAACAGCTGCTCGTAAAATAGGCTTTTGTACAGATCTAAGCAGTACTTTACCTCTCGACAACTCCTTCTGCTGTATAAGGCCCAAATTCGGCCTCATCTGGAATATAATTCTCACCTCTGGGTTAGTGCTCAATACACTCTCGATATCGTTGATCGTATTCAAAAGAGAGCGATTAGGCTTATAAATGACCCGTCGTTAACGTCTCACATACAGTCCCTTGAGCATATAGAAGGATGGTTTCAGTTCTATCTTTGTATTATCGTTATTACAACGGTTATTGTGCTGCTGAATTATATTCTTTGATACCATCTCGGGTTATCTTTTCGAGAAACACTGTTCGCTCATTCACATCATCAGTATGCAGTACAAATCTCCACTTGTCGTACCAAACGGGCGCAATCCACATTTTTCTACACGGCTTCTAAACTCTGGAATGATCTCCCTAGTTCCTGTTTTCCTCTCACTTATGATATGAGAAAATTTAAGGTAGCTGTTCATAGGCATCTATTGGCAATTCATTATCCCTCTATCCATCCTCCTAAGTGTTCCTGAGTGCTTTAGCACGATAGGCCTAATTTAGCCTGTTCAGGACCACAATTATTAAAAAAAAACACTACCTTTTCAAGTATCTTTGCCATCGCTGGAGGTGTATTTACTGGCCAAAAATGATCAGCTTTTTGGGTATGAGGCACTTTCCTCAAAGGTATTATTTAGTCCTTTTAAGTCGTTCAAGTACTATTTCAATTTCCATTGAACTGTTTATTAGGTTTAATACGGGACCAACCCCTTCATCAAATGTTGTTTTAAAAATTTCTATTGTCACTTCGTCTGGGCTTCTAATCTTGCATATCCATTTCCATCCGATCATTCATGCTTGGTATACTTTGTACAATTTCCTTAATACTATCAACAAAATAGTTATTGAATTTTTGTACCTTCAGTTACATCTCATTTGGATTATTAAAAAACAAATTTAGAAGATTGAATTATCTAAACATGTCATTAACAGGGGAAATCACAAATGTTACAGCAGCATGCTGTATTATTAATTTTGTTTTGAAATATGAGGATGGTGATGGGGAACACATTAATCCAGCATTTGTTCAGCAAAATATGAATGTAAGGATTGGTCTAGAACAGAAATAAGTAATATATCTAGTAATTTCATTTCTTTTAATTTCCATTTTGTAGGTTGGAAGCTCATGTGATGTTCCACATCAGATATTTATATCTACCAACTACCACTTTAGAATATAAAGTAGTAAAGATTTAACATCACCCACATATTCTTCCCTATCTTTCAGCATTTTCCCTCTCCATTTCGCTCTCTAGGCGCATTCAATTCATGAATCATGAAGCGATCACTATGCCTCGATTTTAGTTTGACCATGAAGCATTTAAATTTACACTAACGTATTTTATATACATATTAACATATTTTATATTCCTATAATATTTAATAAAGAAATATATAATGTTGAGTTTTATACCTCATAATCTCTAGTATAACCACAATAGTAAAACAAAACATAAATTCGTATAACTTGTCCAGTAATTTTTTCAATATAGAATTTCTGTTATCCTCAATCATATTATGAGCTGTAATATTCTCATTCAGTTTTGAAACTTCTAATAACAATCCCTGACTGTCCAATACTTTTTGCATCCAGAGTGATTCATTTGTTCTTCTAAATTTTTTAACTGATCCTTCTAAATTGATGGATTCAGTATCTGAAATTATAGGACTGTTTCTTGACGATGGAGCTTCATTTATATTTTGTATCATCTTGACTTGGTAGTGATTCAGTATTCGTCATTCCTGTTGGTGTGAGGTTGCACTTTGATAGATATTTCTTTTAATGTATTATTTGGATTGATGCTAATATCAGCTTTTAATAGCTCTTCAAAACAATCGTAATAAGGCCAAGATAATCTACCTCTACCTGTTATTCTATTGTTATCTTTAATAGACAAATGGTTAATTTTTAAATTTCGAAATTTTCTGTCACACTCTTCGTAGGAATGTAAATATCCATATTCTGTTAACTCAATTGCTATTTCTGTCCATAGTGGTTTTTTTTAATATTTTTTCTTTGTACAGTTCTAATAACAATAATGTGCTACTGTGATTGAATGATACATTTACCTTCAGTGTGATTATTTTCTGCAATATCATTTGAAGAACATTCTTTATTATCACTATCATTATTTTAACACGTTAAGTATGATGCGAGGCACCAGTGCCTCGAATGAAGTTCATCCATAGTAGCGGCGCGAGTCACCGGTGACGCGAAAGAATGTGTTCTTGGTTGACGGTACGAGACACCGGTGCCTCGCTATACATTCTGTTCTTAATAGCAAAGTAATTTTGTTGCGGCCTACACAAACGATTCAATGTTTGTACGCTCGTCTGCTAGATAGTGTACTATGTATAAAGCTAATTTCGTTTCCAAATATGAACAACCAGTAGAAAGAAATAACGTAAATCAGTAATTTTTTTTTATTTTTATTTATTTTCTTACAAATAAACAGAAACACGCATAATAATAAACAAAAACACACATAACATGTTTATCAAATGTTTAAAAACCTAATGTATGCTACATTTGATGACATTTATTGAACCATGGTAAACATAGGAATGGCTTATCAGGACAAACAGCGCAATACGTAGGGACCTGTTTGGTTTTCCGATCTGCTTCCTTTTTGCCTTTTTCGGTGTATATTTGTTGATAACACTGGCGACAACGCTTTCTTGTTTTACGAACTGGTCCTGGAGCTTTTTCTAGAAAATGTTGAGTTTTCTGAGGAACTGTTCTTACTTGTGGTGGTAAAGTGTCTTCTGTCACTAAAATGTCAATGATTTTTTCTCTAAAATGTAAGAGAGATATTTTTTTCCACCACCAAACTCTCTGTGTAGCACCCACGCATTTACAACACAAGTACCAAATAAAAGTTCCATAGCCACCTTACGGTACCACTTAACAGTTTTTCTTATACTGGAATAGTAAGAAGACAGCTGATCGGATAAGTCAACCCCCTTTTTGGCTTTATTGTAACTGATGACAGAATCAGGTTTATTGACAGATTCTCCTCTCCAATTTTTTTTAACTTCAGTCAGTTGACCTTTATGATCCTTACATGAAGTGAGCATTAGCACTTGACGTTTATCCTGCCATTTTATAAGTTTTATGCCTATCTTGTTTTGAGTGCTACTCACTTCTCTTCGTATAAATTCTTCTGGTAGTTCTCGTCTATTACTTCTCAAAGTGCCACAAATAAACGTTTTATTGTCTATTAGCTCTTTTGCAAGTTGGAATACTTAAAAATTGTCGACATATATAATACGACCTTTACCTAGTAAAGGTTCTGACAAATTTATGGTAACATGATGAGAATGTCCGATATCAGACTTAGGTGCGTTACGTTGTTTACCAGAATAAATATTTAAATTGTATGTGTAACCAGAAGGCACACATAACTTGTAAAGTTTAATCCCATACTTATGAGTTTTATTGGGTAAATACTGTCGAAAGGCGACACGGCCTCTGCAAGGCACCATAGATTCATCTATAACTAAGGATTTCCCTGGTTCTATAATAGATTTAAATTGACCAACAAGTAGATTCAATAGAGGAGTAATTTTAAAAAGACGTTGACCATCATTTGTTTCGTTATTAGAAAAATGCCAGTATTTTAATATTGACAGAAAGCGGTCTCTTCTAAAAGCAGTACTTATAAAATCATTTTTATATATTACTTTCTTCGACCAATATAGTTTTATATCTGGAAGACCATTGATTCCCATAAGCATAAGAACTCCTAAAAACTTCCTCATTTCAGAGTTAGTAATTGCAGTCCAGTTATTTTTTACCCTCGGTTGAGACTTTGTAAGCATGTATTGATTTGCAAACCTGTTTGTTTCAATTAAGATGAGTTCCAAGACTTCTTCTGGCATAAAATTTCTAAATAATGAGTAAGGATCATCAAGTTTTAAATCATTAATCAGCAGAGTATCACCCGTGGAATATTCGTCAAAGTCGAAGTTATTTTCCACAATAGGACCCCATTCTGGTAAAATTTCATCTGGCTGATCATCCTCTTCTACTTCAATTTCACTTGTTTCTTCTGTTGATGACTCACTCGATGAGTTACCTGAATAATTAGGATCCGCGTCACTATCATCAATAGAACTTTCGGCACTAGCATCTTTATATGAGAGAGACTCTGTCACAGAAACGACATTATCACTAGAATTATTCTCGACCGCCACTTTATAATTACGATCCGAGTCATTGACGTCAATAGAACTTTTATCACCTTGATGTGAAGTAGGCTCTGGTAAATCAACATTTTCAAAAACATTGTTTTGCATAGGATCTTGAGCCGATGTTGAAGCAACGTTTTCACCAATAAATGTATTTGCATTTAAGGCTAACTTTACAATCTTTCTACTCCTAGTGCTAACATTATAACAATTATTTCTTTTCATTTTAAAACAAAGTTATCGTTAAAATACTACGCAAATACTAGAACAGAATAACTAATTTGCAAAACAACGATGTACACGCGATAATCGGTAATATCGAACTGAGAACTGCAGAGCTTTACACGCAGCGAGACATGTACGTCTGGCATCCCCTCCCATGGTTGTTTCGAGGCATCCGTGACTGACACAGTCAAAACTACACTGTCGTGCCGAAGCGAGGCATCGGTGACTCGATGAATGCTCTTGTATGGCGAAGCGAGTCACCAGTACCTCGAATTTTTTTCTTGTAAAAATTTGTTACTGTTGGCTAAAAACCTATAACAAACGCAAAAACTGCCGAAAAAAAAATGTTTTTAAACAAATCAAGGAAAATATTTTTCCGGCCCATGGGATCGCAATATGCATTTATATACCCGGCATATGCAAAATCTAAGCCATAAGAGCTGTCGTACTTAACGTGTTAAATAAATGTTGAGGTCTCCAGCTGCAAAGTAAAATAAATTGATTAACTAATTGACTAAAATAACAATCTCCTTTAGGAGCTTTTGTGCATTTACCACTTACCTGCTTTTAAAATCTTGAGCCCACACTAGGCCATCTCTAACAAAATATTTATAGCCATCATTATTCAGATTTTTATAATTGTGGTTTGCACTCATTTTATATAAAAAATCAATTTTGTCCTGCTGTATCTTAAATTATACATTTTATTTATGATATGATATACCTAGCGGTAGCTAGCATTGATCAAACTTGATATGTAGCAAATCGGATTGCTCCATTAATTGAACTCTTTCACTTACCTTTAGTTAGTTTTGTCTAAATTTAGCCTAGTCTAGTGTTCGGTTTGTAGTATACGTAGGTACGCTATATAGTGAAGTGTAGTAGTATACGTAGGTACGCTATATAGTGAAGTGTAGATACCTGCTTCTTTGAGATAAAAATAAATAATTGGTTTTGACACTTAAAACCAAATATGGACAATTTTTCTTTTCTAACGCTTTTATTCAACTCACTTTGTCTGTCCGGTTCAAATCTTGTAATTGAATTTTCAACAACTTCCTGATCTCCGATTGAACTGAAATATGGCATAAATGCATATTCTAGATGACAATACACGAATATGTTTTTTGCTTTGACTTTTGCGGCCAAATTCGGCCAAATATGATCGAAATTTTTGTTTATAAAGCTCGGTCCTTGAAATTCAGCATATAAGACCATGCACAAAAATATACGACAAGTTGAGTTCAAGATCAGGGGTCTGCGCCCGAGGGCTTAAAGTATTGTATTTGGTCAAAAAAATCAACTATTTTCCGATCTCCGGTTGAGCTGTATTTCGGCATACATGTGTATAATTGGCCAAGTAAGTTAGAAATTTTTGTTTATAAAACTAGGGCCTTGAAAAATTGAGTTTCTTTCTTTGTTGGAGCTTGCACCCAAGTGACTAAATAGTAGAAAATAAAAATAAGTAAAAGAAACATTTTTAAAAAACGCTTTTATTTCAAAATGTACCAAAAGGAATAAAATAATTTTTTTATCTACCCAGTAACAAAATTTTTGTGACTAAAAATAAAAGTGTGGGGCATACATATCTTATACTTATAACAAAGCCTATCAACACCTACATTCAAACAATGAATTGCAAGGCACTACAAAGAGCACCCCACACCTATTTTTAATCACAAACATTTTTGATGTCACTGTGTAGATAAAAAAATTATTTTATTCTTTTTAGTACCTTTAGAAATAAAAGCGTCTTTTAAAAACGTTTTTTTTTTTACTTATTTTTATTTATTATCTGTTTCAAGAGGTGTTAATAAGCTCTCAGATTATGCCGTTCACATTATTTTGTGTACACTAACGTTGAGAAATTCTTTCCTTTATATTATTTTGTTGACTTAACGTGAGCTTTAATTATTGAGGTTATGCATAGACAAACAATATGCATAGTGTTAGTGTTACTTTCTTAGATTTTCCTTGTCTAAGGTTACTTTATTCTAATTATAGCGGACTACAACTTGTTTCATATTTGATTGATTTAACATATTTAAAGTCGTTTGTAATGCTTTAGTAGCGAATAAAATACTCTTTATTTACTTTTTTTCAAAATACGCAAAATAGAAAAAATAGGTAAAAGAAACACGTTTCACAAGACGATAAAAACTCATCTTATGAAACTAGTTCTTAATATTCCAAATTAAGACAGTTTAAATAAAATACTGATTTAACTCAATTCAAAATCACGTAAAAGACAAAATTTGTTATAGATGTGATAAAATCGGATCTATTGATTGGTAAATCGAGTCGCTAGATGTCAGTAAATGCTAAAAAAGAATAACCTTAAAATTTCAGTATAAAAAGTTACATAAGTTATATACACACATTTACTAATAAACATGCCAAACGCAGTTCGTGATGTGTCCCCATTGCTGCAAAAAATTCGTAATTTTTTACTAGGTCGTAATCATAAAACTGCTTTACGATATGCCCAAGATTTAGCAAGTCGTTCACCTGCGCCACCGAATCTGCCAGAAGGACCTAGTCACCTTCTACACAAAAATTATTACTTTACAAGAGATGCTCGTCGAGAAGTACAACCACCTTCTGTAGTAGCTCCACAAAATTTGTTACCCGCCTCTACACCGACACCTGAAACGAAAACGAAGATTACTCCTGGACCAGTTTATATTTGGGACTAAAATATTATGAAATTTAGTTAAAATGTATAATATTTAGAAAAATAAGTACTATTCTTAATCACGGTTCGTTGTTAATTATTGTACTGTTCAACTTGGACTAGTTACTGTTCTTTTAAAATATGTGACGTTTTATGACGTATGATTTCTTTTATAGTTTTTCACTTAGTTTTACAAAGCATGAAGCTTAAGCATCAAGTGTATTAAAGAGATATAGCGGCTAACAAATGGTAACTGAATGGGAACGTGTGTATTTTGTTCTTTCATCTTAACATTATGATTTTGTTTGTGTAGTTTTAACTCTTATCATCTATGCCTTTTATTCAAATATAAATAAGTACTATTCAGGGACCTAAATACACTTTTTTAAAAGGTGGTAACATACCACGTAAATTACTCAAAGCTCAGTTGTTCGTTGAACACACCTTCATTATTGTTTCTCTCAGCTCAGTATTCTGCAACATGGGGCCAACACACTTGTAATCGATCAATTAGGTCGATATAACTATATCGACAGAGAAGCATTAATCATATCCCTTATTTTTTAATGTGTCAAGTTAAAAGACCTAAATGTGAGATTCTGATGACATTTACCCTCCCTCTTAAATTTTTGTTACACTTGTTAGACTTTATGTTAATTGAACAAATACTATTGGTATTATTATTATTATTTACAGGTATGTTCGTAATAGGATATTAAATAAATTAAAATTATACATGAAAGAAGTAATACAGTAAAACGCTGCTAATTCAAACTAAATGAGGAATGTGGTGTTCAGATTATTAAATTCAGAGATTTTACTTTCATATTTAGATTGTGGTAAAAATAAAGTATTTATTTTGTAAAAAAATACATAATATAAATATATACAATTATACATACCAGTATTAACTTTTCCAGCTGAAATAACGTCATATGTTAGTGTTTGAACATTTTAACAGCATTCATAATTAGCACACTTAAAACGCTGCATAAACTGAAGCTGCAGTATTTGTGAAGTCCAGCATGCAACGTTCAACTTAACAAGTGTATACATATTCGGATTAAAGGGGTACCCATTTCAACTGTAGGCTGTTTGGATTATTGGAGGTTTCAATAGATGTGGGTTCAGAGTAATGAGATTATACCCAGTTAGTGTTGGTCACAGTGTATAACTCTAAAGGGACAGGCAACAGTGAGCATTTACTAAATAATTGCAGCAGTGAAGCAGAAGCATAGATATGTTTACAGTGATGCTGAGTGTTGGTTAAACTTCCGGATTACTTAAAAACCAACCACGTAGTGATCTACAGTTTGTTGGAAAAATTACATCTAGATAATCATAGGCTTGTTACATGCTATATATATATATATATATATATATATATATATATATATATATATATATATATATATATGTATATGTGTGTGTGTATACATATGTAAAGCTAAGTAGTAACAGCTGGTGTATAGGGTAAACTGGTCCGTAGTGGGACGGTTTTTTTCAAAAATTTATAGCACCTTTATTAAGCGTTTGTAAATTATAATAAGCGTACCTATACATGGGTATGGATGTAAACTAGCAAACTAATAATAATTTCAAGTAATCTTTTATTTATAATAAATGTTATTCAACAAGTTCCACTATGGACCACTAGTCCCACTATGAACCACTACATAGTTCATTGTGGGAATCATAGTGGTCCATTTTTAATAAAAAAACACTTTTAGTCTATTTTAAATTGGAAAAAATTCACAGGGAACATAAACTGGCGAGCAGCCCTAGCTGTACTTCCACTAATGGAGGGAGGGGGCAGCTTTAGTAAAATATCTTCTGCTACTACGGTATCTTCATCGGGTTTGTCAGGGAAAACAAATTTGCCGGCCACAATTCTCTTCATAAATGAGATATTATATTCATCTCCATTTATTTTAATAATCTGACCAACATAATTTTTAACAGTTTTTTTGTCACGTATCTTACTATAACATAGTCCTGTTCTTGAATCTTGATATTCTGATGTGAAGCTTTCTAAATCGCTTCAATCGTTGCAAATCTCTTCACTAACGTCACTGTTCGAACTAATATCGTCATTAAAAACTTGACGTTTAACTTTTTTAGCCTTCTGCTTTTTCTCTTCTGAAAGTGCTTTTTTAGCCAATCTTTCTTTATGCTGTTCCTCTATGGCATCTTTTACGGGGGTATCTGTTATTATTGATGACTGTAGCTTCTTTCTGCCTTTCCTAAGGTTTTTCCTAGGAGCAGCTTTGGCATGTGGCCTGATTTGCTTAGGGGTTACTATATTGGATGGGCCTGGAATTGGGCTGACATGTCGTGGTTCTTCTACATCCTGAACATTTTCTACATCCTGAACATCTACATCCTGAACATCTTCCATATCCTGAACACCTTCGTTAGCCTTATTTTCGTCACCATTTCCATTTTCTTTGGGCCTATCAGTGACATTAGATGACAAAATCACTCTCTGAAAAAATTTGTGAATTCAGGGGTGCTATGCCTGTTGCTTTAAATCCGCTGAGAATATTGACAGGAGTAAATGCTTTAGGGTAGGCAATACCAACAACACTACACACATCATAAATGGTCATAGGTACGGCAGGATGATTTAGCATCCAGTCATCAACTCCTTCATTATAATAGCTTTTAAATGGAAAGAAGCAGCTCACGTCCAGCGGTTGTAATTTATGGCTGCAGTGGGGCGGCAATGTCAATAAAATAATCCCATTATCTTTACACATATTCAGCACACGAACATCGTAACGGCTCTCATGGTTATCAAGAATTAATAGAACTTGGAATTCTTTACTGCATCGCACGTGTTTGATAAAGTGCTCTATATACTTCACAAAATTTTCGCCTTTCATCCAACCAGAGGGATAAGCTGCACCGTCTGATTCTAGAGGAGCTCCAGTAAGCATGAAAGGCTTAAATACTTTCCTTGGGAATATAAAGAATGGAGGCACAAAAGTCCCATTAGCGCATATTGCGGCGCACATTGTTATTAATGTGCCTCGTTCAGCACTTGTCACTTTTGCAATTTGTTTTTGTTTAATGTTAGCAAGTACCTTACCGGGTTTATGCACATTGGTGACACCAGTCTCATCACAATTGTATATTTGGTTCGGCTGGATATTATGTTTCGTTATCACATTTCTCAAGTTGTTGAAAAATGTAGCTTGTTAAAGCTGTTCGCCCTACCAAGGCTAGTTGCTTCTGGTTTTCGAAGCGATAACATAGGGTGTCGTTTCCTAAAATTATTCATCCATTCGACTCTAGCTCGTTTCTTCTCTTGCCAAGCTCGAGGCACCGTTTTATTATTAGTAATGGCATACTTGTAAGCTAATTCACGAGTATTTAATAATGTTAAGCCGTAACACATTTCACAAGCTTCAATTATATACTCGCTTAATAGCTGCTCCTCTCTACTTGTAAATATTGGTTTGAATCCATGGCTTCGTCCGAATTCAAAATCATATGTATTTTCTTCATTAGCTAATTTGAACTTCTTCACTTTCCGCTGTAAAGCTGACTTGCTTACACCATGCTTTTTGGATGCACTCATCAATGTCATTTGATTTTCTACATCTTTCACTGCAGAATGCATAGACCTTGCATAGACTTCATAATCCTCTGCTTTTTCAAAACTGCTGACAGTTGGGATCTTGGATGTCTCGGCATATTCAATTCTGCAAAGAATGAAAATTTTTAGCATGTTTTAGCGTATTTCAGCATGGACCTCATTATGTTATCATATCCCAGTATGGACCGCTTATTTTTCCCACTATGGACGATGGTGCATCAAAATACAAATGACCAAAAATTTTATCAAAGTGGTAGAGCTAGGTATAAACAGAATAAGATAATGTTGAGGTTATGTACGTTTTAGATATCCATACCAAATTCTTGTTAAAAAGGATACATTTCGGCAGATTATTCGAAAAAATCTGAACATATAAATAAAAATTTTCAGCTGATCACTTACCTGAATTTCCAAAATATCGAAACGCACCGTACCAATTGAAAAACCAACAAGAGATTCAAAGGCAACACCAACACTGTTATGATAGCACACACACTGAAATATAGCTCTACCGCGACGATAAAATAGCCAGGAGAGTCAAATTCCCACTATGAACCGCGTCCCACTATGGACCAGTTTACCCTACTACTACACACTCTGGTCAATGAATCTTTCTGAGGTGCTTAAACCAGATTCTTCAGATCTGGATCTCTTCTAATAATCCACTCCAGTTTACTTAGTAAAGTTGAGTAGTTCGAGATTTATTTTGGCTCTGTAAAATCAGTCTGCAGACAGGGGATTTCTAGATGAACTGGTAAAGTTGGTTTCTTTGTGTTTAGAAAGAATCGAAAAGTTACTATTTAAAAATATCCTTATTGGAGGTAGTATGTTAACGATAGAGAAAGCAAAACTTTTACTGTTTGATGAAGTGCACCATGATTGACTATGCACCATGGTGGTGCGTAGTGAACTATGGTCTTTAGGTAACAGTGGATTGTAGTTTAAAAACTATACCAAAGTCGCAAACAATATAAAATGGAAACAACAAAGTTAAATCTAGATTTTATTGAGTAAAAAACTGAAATAATTACCGTTGTAAGTACTGCTCACAAAACCTATTACGTACACTATTTCTTTGCTATAGAAGCAACGGTTAGAACATGGATAAAATCGCAAAATAGAAGAAATATCTTTAAAGATACAAACCAACTGCAATTTTTTTTTAAAATAATCGTATGACGGGAGGCGTTTTGGAACACTTGACATTTATGATTGTTTTCCTCAGCTTCTTTTTTTCTTTTACTAATTCTTTCTTTCAAGCGTTCTTCGTGTAATTCTTGGTTTCGATCTTAACAACGGCGTAAACTGTTCTGGGGTAATAAAGTAGTTCCCTGATGTAGATAGTGCAGCTACTACAACTACGATTATTATTATCAATGATATCTGTTATGTATGTATGGTATTTTCTGTATTGTAGATTGCGTTTTATTAGAATCTTGGGCCTTTTGACATGCTAGTTAAAGAATCTAGTAACATCTCCCTTGGAGTCACATATGCAGGCTGTGGTATTTGGTGATCATTGACTGTGCTGGGCAAAATATTGTAACCCCCTACTCTCCACTATTAATTATTTAATGTTTGGTTCAACTCTAATTTACTCTACCGCGGCTTAGCTCAAATGTCGGTTCGAAGCTTTATATGGATATCTGTATTAATCACTAACTGAGAAACTTTATAAATTCGCTACGTTTACTACACTGTCGGACACAAAAAAAATCAGAATCATTTTATAAATATATATTGCTTATTTATATACAGTTCTAAACGAAAATTTTACTTCAACCTACATACTAAAAGAATATTTAATAATAAACAGATATATAGCTTATAATCTCCACCATCTCTACTTCGCGGTCTGTACTACAGCGGGGCGGATATTCTGCTTTTCCGGTGGCGTTTGACTATTTGCCGAAGAAAAATTTATTAGTAACACAATACTGTAAAATTATTCGGCCAAAATACGTTAATTTACAAACTTTTTAAATTTCCTTGATACATCTATGACATCAGGTAGCTTTCCAGTAGTTCAAGTTTCTCTCTTGAAATATGTTCAATGTTATCAGCTTATATACAAAACGTTATAAATTTCAACAGAAATTCTCTCTAGGTCAACGTTCTTTAAAATTGATACATTTAAGCTTACGTATTAATTTGATATCTTACGGTGTTTCACTTGCATTAACTATATACAGGATAAACTATTTTTAATTGCCAGATAATTAATAACAGACAAACTTATATCTATTATTTACAGGATAAAATGCTAATAATCGGTTACGGGATTAAATTATATTTATAATGAACTTATTTATACTTTGTAGAAAACGAATTGTTAACTGCAAATGGTAACACTTTCGTTACTATTATAAAAGAGTGTTATTTACGAAAGCGAATGAATCTGCTTTTATTATCAAATATTCATGACGCTTGTTGGGTTACGTATAGTGGTTTATTTGGTTGTCATTATATTTTAGTGACACTGACCAATAAAGTTTTTATTAAGAGAAGGGATTTACCTTTAGAATATAAATTACTTGAGGGCTTTCTTTAACAAATCTGATCGGGCCTAACGTTGATAAGATATCGCGTTACATGACATGTTTTTTGACTCTCACTGGCAGGGTCAAACATTTAATTACAGGCTTCTGGTTAATCGGAAACACGTTAAAAAACATCTCTTAATTAAAACAAAACAGGAGACTAGTTAAATTAAGCCTAATAGGACATGTGGTCTATTCTAAGCGGGTTTTCATTCTTCTCAGGAAATGATTTACGTTCGCGCGGTAAATATATTCGGGGGTTATTCGAAGCAGGAAAATTCTTTTTTGCATAAAGATTTTATTTCTCACTAGACAGGCCGGACTGGATAATACTGAGTTTTAATTAATTCACTATTAATTTCGCTACTTTAAGTAGTTATTCTATAATCTTGGGATTTTGTGAAATTGGACTTAGAAGTGATTATCTTGGACAGGAAAATTACGTAAAGTGAATAGAAGTAATCATCACATTAGCCTGTTCCCGCCCTTAGTTGAGACAGATTGTATCCGGATTTCCTCGCTGAAGATCTTCGCACTTCACTCTAGTTCTCGGAAGAAGTTAATCCAGTTCTCTTTCTGACGAAGGATTACTGGAGACGCCTTCTCCCTGATTTCCGGGGCGGTTTCCAGGGGCTCGAACTCGGTGGTCGACGTTGATGTGGACGGGCGGTTTTTTCACGTCTTCTTTGACTTATTTTTCTGTGTCTTGAAGTTGTCCTATTTGGGACTAATGGGCTCTTGGCTAATCTCTTCGGGTTGGATCGGGACGGAGGATGCGTTGGAACTGTTAGTGGGCATCTACTAACGGGGCGACGTCTTCTTCTGTCTTCTAATTTTCTGCTGTCGAACTACTGGATAGCTGCTTGGCGGTGGTTTAATCAGCCAGGACGATTCTGCTGTCGACGGGAAACTCAAAGTTCACGAAGTAGTGCCACTGACTTGTCGTATCTGTTCGACATCGCTACAACGATACCGACAGATATGTTCTTTTTTTAAATTTATTGTTAGCTTTAAGCTAATTATCAATGTTAATCGAACGAGGTATTATAACCGTGATGCACGGTTTCATATAATCAAGATGTAGGCGAACAATGATACTAGCGTGACGTAAGAGTCGCTTATTGGTCTATGGAGAGCGGGGCTTATCAATGAGATTCTACCGTAAAAAGGATTTAAATGGTTTTAAGCTCTTCTACACGGGAGCCGTCTAATGCCTCCACTACATTTACAGGTGAATATGTTCGTAGGTTAAAATATGCTACATTATAGGTTTGAAATGTCAAAATAAAATACATCAAAAATGAAATCAAGAGACCTCTTTACATTAAGTAACAAGGTGGTGATGTAATATTAACTTTCAAATTATCATAGATATTAATTTATATTAGATGAAATAATCACCCTTACCATGGTGTTACGATTCTTATATAAATTTCAATTATTATTTATTTCAATTTATGAGATAATGTTCTGTCTTCAAATCAATTAATAATAATATAATTAATTTACCCTTTCATTTAGATAATAACATTATAAACATTTTCTGAAAGAAAATACAGACAATAATTATGTAACGTTACCTGTCGATTCTATTTCTATTTTTATAATCAAAACAAATTCTAATCTTAAAAATCAACAACCTCGTCAATTAATTTCCTAGGAACCTCTCTTCCAAGGACACCTTATTTGTACTATCAAAATATCGAATATCCGCCCATATTTACTAGATGTATATATATATATATATATATATATATATATATATATATGCACCAGTCATGACCTACTTACAGTGTTGTCATGTGTCACGGCATGCGGTGTTGTAACTTAAGTTGCATATTTTCTTAAGGGTTTATACTCCCACTTTTTTTCAATTTCGCGCAACGCGTCATGGTTGACTTAATTCTTTGCGCAAATACTTTCGCGCAACGCGTCATCATCATCATCATCCGACTTCCTGAGCGTCTATTTTAGCAGTTCTTGATGAACGTTATGTTGAGTAGGAAGCCATATTTTTGGGCTTCCACCTAAATTTTGTGAAAGTGCCATTGATTTAATGGCACTTTTTTTCTTTTTTTACTTTGATTTACACTTTTATTACTTTTACTTTTCTACTTTAATTACATTATAAGTACGCATTTAATTTTACTGTTGCGTACGCTTTCATTTTATGATTGCAATTTTTATTTGAAAATTTCAAGAAAATGCATTAAACGGATTATTCAATTTCATGAAAATACATTTATAAGAAGGAAAGTTCCATTTATGGGTGTGGTTTACAACGTAAAGCATTATTTCGAGATATTGCGCAGAGGTTATTAAAAAGTTTGTGTACAAAATTTTACGAACAGGTATTTATTTTAATGATTTTTAGTATAAGGCTATTCCAACTAGTTTTTAAGATTTTTATAACCCTAATTTTTACATGTTAATAAACATAGTTTGTATATTTTTTATTTTTACATTTAGGTGAATTCTTTTTTATTGTAAAACTCGGTTTAGTTATTCCGAGCATAATTAAAAAATAACTTGGCGTCCGAGATCATTTTATTAGTGTTACATTGCATTTTTATTATTTATGTTAAGCGAAAATAACACAGCAGAAATTGTGGTAATTAAGCAAATCAAAAGATTGAACCACCCTACGTTAATTTACCGACTGAGTCAAAGCCATTATTTTTGGTGAATGGTTTGTATCTCCAGTTAGTTTAACGATTTGTTTTGGAGAACATTTTTACACTTATTTCTTTATTAAATTATTTAAAACACATTTTTATACGATTACCATTACCACTATTTTATAACTTTATTGATCTTTTCAAGATCAAATTTCATTGACTACAATTCTTAGAAATCTAAAAAATAGAACAAAAGTTTATTGACTTTTTCGAGGTCAAAATATATTGACCTGGACGAGAAGTTGATTAATTCCTAGAAACCTAAAAGTAGAACCAAGGCTCATTAACCAGGACTAATACGTTCGGGGGAAATTAATACTTTTGTAAAAATCAATAATCCGCCGGAGGGTTTATTGACCTTAAAAACTGCTGAGCGAAGCCAAATATTGTAAACACTTGCAAATAAATTATTTTAAATAGAATCTGCAAGTTAGGCAAGCTTCTAAGAATCAAGTTGTAATAAGTTGAAACCTGCTGTTACTGCTCAAGGCCATAATTCCAGGAAAATGTATCTGGAATAACACGGGATCTATCTGGGTTAAATAAAAGTATAGGGTAAGCGTTTAAAAACTTGAAACGTGATCGGGCAGTGTTGGAAACAGCTGCTTCAACGTTTCCATTAATATTTTAAGACCGAATTGGTGAATTTAATGACTATAAATTCCAAAAATGTGTTTATATGTCAAGTTTAGACAGTGCTGATAAACCAGAAACATTATATTTACCAACGAGTAACAATTATATTGTGTATATATTCGAAAAGTACTCAGTTATAGTGTAATGACAAACACAATTAAACGAACCAAAGCTACTTGGTTAGTCTAAAAAAAAGGAAAGCAATGCGAAACAGAATTGCTAGTTTTTTGTTTGTGGGTATATACGAGCTGTAACACATAAGAATAGGATGTACTTTTATTTATTAACGAAGGGAACGCGTTAACTAAGAAAAAAGCATAAAGTATACTTCTTGGGCATGAAACAATGAGCATGTTAGTTAATCCAAAAAGGCACCTATTTAGCTTGGCAAAAAAAACACTTCTTGAGTATTGACGAATTTGGTTTGGTCGTTATCCCAGCAACATTGGTGCATAAATAACCATTTCGACATATTTTAGCCATCTATCTGTTTAACACCAAAATTAGGCGATGCGTTTGATTGTTTTTCCTATGAGATTGGTGCACAATAACAATTTCGCGAAAATGTTGCTTGATTTTAACATGAATAAATTGAATTATTACATATATCTTGTGACCCTCTTATCATAAAGATAATAAACGAACATCGAACATAGACAGGTTTTATTAACAACATTTAAAGTACGATTAACGCAAAGGTGGCTTTACTCATATACTCTGTAAGGTATGAAAAGTAAAAAAGTGATCAAAAAAAGCAAAATAATGGTGCTAATATGCAATATGCTAGTATCTCGAAATTATTGGACGGTGGAGGAAGGTTTGAAAGATGTGGCGCTTAAACCTGGATTCAGTGAGTCATAGCTAGCAATAGTTGTTTTACAAAACACTACACTTTCTAAAATGGAAAAAGAATATCTTCAAAACAAGTGTAATCTAAACAATTTCAGTAGCGCTAGGAAACAAAGCGTGTAACATCTGCCAATAACAAAATGGTCTCCAAATTTTTGGCGCGTGGTGCTATTTTCAAGATTATGGCGTCAGATGGCTCTAGGTCTAAGGAATGTAACGCTACATTTTGCATATTTCGGCTCGCAGTAGTTGTGCTAGCGAAGACAGCACGCCCTGAATAGATAAATTAATAGTTTTATAACAATAAGTTTAATCTATAAAATATGCAGTGGCACTAGGGGGCGCCAGCTAAACAGACGACAGAAGTTTCAAGTTTTATAGTAAATAACAAAATGGTGGCGCTAATAAAAATGCCCCGAAGATTGTTGGATTTTTAATTACGGCGCTAGCTAATGTTAGTTCTAAGGAATTTTGCATATTCCATTTCGCAGTGGTGTTGTTAACGTTAACACACCAACTTCTGAAACTTTAATCTAAAAAAAATTTAGTGCCGCTAGGTGGAGTCAGCTTAACATACTTTATAACGAATAACAAAATAGTGGCGTTATTCAAAATTCTCCCAAAATTGCTAGAAGCGCTAGCTTTTTTAATTATCGCGCTAGCTATCCCTAGGTCTAAGGAACCTGCACGTTCTAACTCGGTCAGTAATTTAGTCCGTGTCAGTAACATTAGGTGGCGTCAGCTCAACAAACGACAGAGCGTCCAAATTTTATAGCAAAATAAAATTATCCCAAAATTATTGGAGGGGGGCGCCAGCATTTTAAATTATGGCAAGAGCTAGCACCAAATCTAAAAATATGGAATAATCTTTGCACGTTCTAACTTGGAATGGTGGTACTAGCATTACTAGAATCCCTCTCCCCTCTAAAAAAGGAAAATTAATACCGTTATAAACATAAAACGTTAATTTAACAAATCGTGCACAGAGGATATTGTACTGAATGGATCACGTTCGTAGGACTTGGTCTACAGATTACTCTTCATTTGTTTCGCTTTTCTGTACTATCAGATTCATATCCCTATACATTAATGTTTTTCAGGAATAATTAATATATGGAAATGCCTAAATGCAATGGCGATTCCTGAACTTAGGGAGGATTGTTTTTAATTTCAAGGTCGCGCATTTCAGAAATACACCGTTTATAAATTAAGTTTCGAAAGGTGAACTTTAAATTTTATTACTATGGAGAGAAGTGTAACTATATCTTACATGGATAGGTGCAAGGGATTTACAAGGTATTCGATACTTCGTCCGTTAAGCACACACCAACACACGCGCACTCACAGGCACGCACGATCCACGCACCTACCTACCTACACACACTACACTACACACACACACACACACACACCCTGTGCGTTAAAACATTTCTGATCCGTATGTTAAGAAAATTTCGTACAGTTTGAAAAATGAATATTTATGGTTTGATTTCGTATTGAAGCAAGCGTTGACGATTCTACTCCTCTTGTGCAACATGGCGTTTAAACCAAACCTGTATTGCCTGCTCTGACTCCATAACACATTACCTTTGCTTTAACGTTACTGAAAAGTAAAGAAATGAAGCTTTGCAAAGTTATACATTATCTGGTATTTTTTGCAGTAAGATCGTTACGATATAATGTACTACAGTTATGTTAAATGTACATATTCTTTGTTGTGGAATTACTTTATTAAAAGTAGTTTACTAATTAGATGAATTGATTCATAAATATTAAAGTAAGGTTACTCTAATATTGTTTCGGAAGCTGTAATGCAGTGTTAATGAAAAGAAAACAGCTGACTTCAGTTATTTAGTCCTTTCTAAGACAAAAACAAGAGTGCATGAACGTATCTTAATATTAATTACTTATTACATTGAAGTTATTCAGTTTCAATCTCAACGTTCATTTTGAAATAATTCTACGAAAGATAGGTTATAGTTTATATATTGATTAAGGACTAGATTACTATCGTAAAGCTTTGTGAAAAATTTAAGCACAATTTTATTTACATTATATACTAATAAATGCAGCTATTGACTAAAATAATATGTAAAGATAAGCCCCGAAATACAGGTAAAATTTTCATTTAAAAAATAATTTTTTAAGGTGAAATACAAGTTATAAAATTCACATTTCATATAAACAATGACATTCGAGAAACTGCTAACTAAAACTCCATTTAACAATAATTAAAAATATGATTTAAGTGCGAATATATTAGTTTATATAAACAATACATACTTATTCTTTGAGATAAATTGTACGAGAAATGCCGAATTACTGCTTTCGATTTTATACTAAAGAATGAAACTTTTGTCGAAGTTTATAATTTAGCGATAAAAAAATTATAGTTTAATGGTGACTTTCAGAAAGCGAGTGCTATAAATAAATGTCTGACACCTGCGTAAAAGAGATAATAATTACACATATTGTTTCATATAAGAGAAAATGCTGAACGAGTGTTTTTTACACTAAATAACATACATAAAATTGAAACTTCTTGTATGATTCACTTTTAATTTAACAAATTATAGTTTTGGTACTTAACAATGCCGACTTTCATAAAGCTGCGTAAATAGTTCGCAGTATACAAGTCTAGACGCATACGTTGCAATTTATACTTTTTATAGATTATATTACATTGCTTTATAAAAGTGTTTCATTCTTATACATCGTACAAATCCCTTCCAGTTGTTCATAATTTTTTTGACGTTAACAGATTTACTTGTATATAAACTAAAAAATTCATTCTAACATTTAATTGATTCGGTTATATAAAACAGTGACGCGAGTGAGTGAAGTTTTTCGTTTGCCTCCTTCGGTTATATACAATAGTGACGCGGGTGAGTTTACCTTTGGGATTAACTGAGGATTATTATTTATATGAAAGGTATGTTTTAATTTTCTTGAATTAAAAAACTATAGTTTGCACTGATAGGGGTAGATCAATTATTCTTTTGTTTATTAAAATTAATAAAACAGCATTACATCGACCTATCGGTTGAAGAGGTGGGTCATTCCTAGGGCATACCCAAATGTTACAAATAGGCGTTTCGTCTGTGGCGCTCGATCCATAGCGACATTCGACGCCAAAATGTTCCCTAGGGAATCTATCGGTACTGGGGGCTTAGCTATAACATAGTCCGGGGCAAAAATCTTATCAGAACTGCCAAACAAACATTCTTTGAGAATAAAATAAAAATGTCTTCTAATCCAATTCGTACGACATGGAATATAATTAAACACATTAGAGGAAAGGTGGGCAAGATGGCATAGTGGGCAAGTTGGCACAAACAAAATTTCAAGTAAAAGAAATGCAGTTTGCTACATTTACCCAGTGGGAATTAGTTCGTATGGCAAAACATCTTTATGTTAAGTGAAATTGTGATCGTAGCTGCGATTTTAAAGAAATTAGTTAATATTTAGTTTTTGACGACATACCGTTAGAAGATAAGAACATTTTGTGAATTTTATAACTTAAATATCATTTGCTGTTGACTCTTTAAATTTATATAATGTGGTAGCTACGGCAATTTTTTATACATGCCACGTTGTTTGAAAACACTAGGTTATGTTACTTACAATATATTTAAATTTAATGGCGGGTAACCTTACCAGGCAAGATGGCACATTACAATGCCGTCTTGCCCACGTCTTAATTTAAATGCGGTTTATTTTATCTTCGTTTTTCAAAACTTACAGATGGTGTATCGCTATCAACGAAGGAGTAATAGGGGAAGCTGGTTAGAAGAAGATATGGGAAGAGCCATAACAGCTGTTAATAAAAAAGAAATGGGAACACTTAAAGCAAGTAAAATGTTTAATGTTCCACAAACTACTCTTAGACGTCATTTAACAGATACCAATAAGGTATCTAAAAGAACTAAACACATTTAGGTAGACATCAATCTACATTCACAACAGATCAAGAAAAAGATGTAGCCAAACATATTCTGGATCTTGAATCGCGGTTTTTTGGGATGAGTGCAAAAGAAGCAAGAGTTCTTGTTTATCAATTCGCTGAAAAAGCAAGCATTCCGCATCAGGTTTCTAAGACAAAAAAGATGGCAGGAAAAGATTGGCTTCGAGCGTTTCAGTTGCGAAATCCTACAGTATCCCTACGGCTTCCAGACGCTATTTCTATAGCTCGTGCCTCAGCATTTAATAAGCCACAGGTTCAAACATATTTTGCAAAACTTAGCGAAATTTTAGATAAAGAAAAGATTGATAAGACCATGATATATAACATGGATGAATCTGCGTTATCAACTGTGCAAAAGCCACAAAAAATTTTAGCTACAAAAGGGAAGAAGCAGGTTGGGATGATAACTAGTGCAGGGAGAGGTACAAATAACTGTTGTTTGTAATATTTCCACGAAAGAAATATAACCCTCTATTGTACGATAAAGCACGTACAGGAACTTTGTCTCTGTACAATGAGTCACGGTATATGACAGGAGAATTGTTTCTGAAATGGACCAAACATTTTATTGAGCATGTACGACCTCACTTGAGGAAAAATCGTTATTAATTCTCGATGGGCATAGTAGCCACAAAACCTTTGAGGTGCTAGAATTTGCAAAAAAAATTCACTAGTTTTGTTTTGTAGGCCAGCACATTGCGCTCACCGGTTACAACCATTGGACGTAGCGTTCTTCGGTCCTCTTGGAACATACTATGACCAGGAAGTAACGAAATGGATGAAGGAGAACCCAGCACGTCCCGTTACAATATATCAAGTGGCACTCCTCTTTCATGCAGCATACAAGAAAACAGCTACATACGCCATAGCAAAATCTGGTTTTGAGAAGACTGGCATAGTGCCTCTAAACTCTGAGGTATTTCCCGACCATTTGTTCTTGCCTAGTACAGTTACCGACAATCCACTAGGAGAGGGATCTCTGATAACCAAAGCCACATCATCTGCTCAAGCTACGACTGAAATAAATACTAGACAGTCAACCACAGAAGATACAAACAATTCAAAAGCTTCTACATCCACAACTTATTTGAACAACAGTGACGAACAGTTTAATACTTAAAACCACGAACTTTTAGTGATATTGTCTCCAATGCCTCATCAAAACGAAACCAAAATAAAACGACAAAGATCTAAGACAAAATACCAAGATGTATTAACCGAGAGTCCATTTCTTGGTCCAACAAAAGCAAGGCAATTAGAAACTGTAGAAGAGAGGCAGTTAAACGAAAAGTGATAATCGAGAGTTCGTCGGAAGGCGATTTTTCTGATGATGATGACGATTGCGCTTGTCTTTATTGCAACGAATTTTTTAGTTTATCGAAGGCCAAGGAAGGATGGTTACGATGCCAACAATGTAATAAGTGGGCTCATTCTGAATGTGCCGGGTTACCGAAGAGAGCAAAACGGTTATCTGCATAATAAACTACTCATATGTTCATTTACTTATATAATTATTTGTACATGCCATTTTGCCCAACACGGTTGGGCAAGATGGCATAATTACACTTTATATAAAATAATGTATTATATGACCAATGTGTTTTATTTTTTTAGTTTGGATTTTAAAAAAACACAAAGTAATAATTGAAGTTTCATTTGGAGTGAAGCTATTAATCAATAGTTCATTTTTTGAGTAGGTATATTAAGGCAACGTAAAGGCATGCCATCTTGCCCACCTTTCCCCTAATAACCGTAACACTAAAAATCAATTACCAGATAAATTATTTAACGGCGAGACTTTGTTAAATACACCCACGGCCGTCGCTAATACATTTAATGATCTTTATATTGAAACACCTTACAGAATCATTAATAATATTCAACGACAAGGGCAACCTCGATTACTCAAAAGGAAACGCCCTATAGAAAAAAGAATGGTAGTCTTACCATTCTCGGAAAATGAAATTTTTAACTTTCTGAATAAAATTAAAAATCAGTACTCTGCAGGATACGATGATATCCCATGCTTTCTCCTAAAAGATGCATCATGTTTATTGGTGAAACCTCTTACTTCAATAATAAACAGATCCCTGCATGAAGGAACTTTTCCCAGCAAATTAAAAATTTCGAAAATCATACCATTGCACAAAAAAGACGATCCAAAAAATATTGAAAGTTATCGGCCAATTGCCCTAACATCTGTTTTTTCAAAAGTGTTTGAGTACGCAATGTTAGACAGACTACAATCGTACCTAACCAAGTTTAGACTTCTCATAGACAATCAACACGGATTTAGGTCTAAGAAATCTACTATGACTGCCCTAAATGATCTGATCAACTTTATTTCAAAACCTCTCGATACAGGTGAATGCCCTGTTGGCATCTTCTGTTACCTTAGTCGTGCTTTCGACTGTGTAGACCAAAGAATACTTGTACACAAACTTAATGTAGTAGGCATACGTGGTACTGTCGCCAACTGGTATATTTCTTTTCCTGAAAACCCATAAATCAAACCTAAAACCAATCGACATAGGAGTTCCGCAAGGAAGTATCTTAGATCCAATTTTGTTTTTGCTATATATCAACGACATTGTTGAATACATAGATAAAAACTCTAATTCTCTATGCCTAATATATGCAGATGATACCTCACTTCTTTCATCCAACGCCAATAATATTACTTTAGAACAAAACGTAAATATAACTCGAAGCAATTTAAATAACTGATTCTCAAATAATCTACTTTTCTTAAACCACCAAAAAACAAATTCCATCCGATTTCGCCCACGTTAAAAATACAATCTTCCTGACCTTAATATTACCATAAATTGCACCAAAGTTTCTAATGTTACAGTTACTAAATTTCTAAGTGTACATTTAGATGAATCTTTGGAATGGACAGTACAGGTTGTCCCATTTTCGTATGTTTTACGGGGTATCGCTTATTTTTTAGGTTAGAACCTTGCGGTTTTCGTGACACCGTGCTACTTTTTAATGAAACCAAAGATGTACTAATCAAATATGCCATAGCCATCTTAGTTTTTGTGCTACAGGGTGATTTTGGAAAAATTGCATTTTCAGTCATCCCCTGTAACTCTGTTATTGTCAGACATATTAGAAAAGTAAAAATTGATATTTGTAGATTTTTTTATGTAGAATCTAGTGGCGATACTCAGATTTTCTTTAGAGGTCACAGTTTTTGAGATATTGACATAACCTACTTTTCTTTTAATGGTCTCTTTAAAGTGTTACAAAGCGATATTGAGAAAATGGCTGAATGAAAATAAATGAAATATCTAGGGATACAATGGGTCGTTGGGGGACACTTTTTGACAGAGTAAGTAACGTTTTAACCCTTTCTACTTTTTAGGGGTGGGGGGTAACTTTTAAATGTTAAATTGAAAAGTGCAGTTTTCTTTCCAGATTCGTAATCTCCAGAAAAAACTACGTTATAATCAATGAATAATTTAATGCCAATGTCAATGTCACTACGCTAAATTCAACAAAATTGAAAATAAAATCAACTAAAGAAAAAACTGATATTAGGTACATTATTTTATTATAACCATTTTGTTCAGAAGCATTGTCGTTGTTTTTTCTACATCCTCCGAGAATTAACATGTCAACTGGGTAAAAAAATACGGTATTTTGGTTAGATTATGTAGTTAATAATTATTTTCTTAGAAAGTTCATGATTTTTTTTGAAGCTATGTGGCACTGCAACGATGATTCACCAGTCGCCACTGTTGCAGTTATCATGACAACGAACGACTTGACATGTTACGACATTGCCAGTAATTTCCTTAAATTATCTTCGAGTTTAAAGTCTTTAGTTTAAGCGACATGTTAAAAGTAGTGTTCATTATGTTCGTTTATTGTTAGTTAGTGTTAGTTCTGTTCGTTTGTTAATTATCTCTGTTGTTCCTGCTCGTAAGTAGTAATATAAGGCCGGAGCTACTCCACTTCAAGGTCACCCATGTAAATCTTATGGGATTTATTTCAAGGTCAAGTGAGTTTTCTCATTATGCCAGAACGCGCTCCACGCCTCAAGTATATAGAGGCCGGAGCTACTCCACTTCAAGGTCACGTCGCTCTCGTAAGCTATACATAAAAAGTAGGTCATGAGTTCATTGTTTAGTCTGCATGCAAAAAATTGGAATGTTTGGGTAAAGGACTACCGCGTTATGATTTATTATGTATCTAATTATCAACGTGTGCGTACATGTAAACGAAAATTCTGCTATTAAGATACAATTTTTTTTAGTTTTGAGCTATATTTTGCGCTGTTATTTGTTTAGGGTATATACAAAAATTCAGAATTTTTTACTTCACGAATAAAATGCTATGTAATTTTATAAATATCACATAAAACAATTACAAAGAAAAGGTGAATAACATTACCTATTGAAATACTGTAGTAAGCAATAATTTTATGTGTGTGAAATGTTTTAATGTAAATATACTCTTTTTATCAAAGCAGTTTAATCGTTAAAGAATCAATTCATGGAAACAAGAAGAATGCGCGTTGTCTATGCTAAAAGTAGACCAAGTCAAATGGGCTTATTAAATTGGGTCAAGGTGAAATAATTTACTAAACTAAAAGTAGGTGTGTATTTAACAAGTTTAAATATGTTGTCACGACGATGTCATGAGTTCATTGAAGGTGAATACTCCACTTCAAGCGAAAACGGACCAGAATTTGACAAAATAAATTTAAAACCCCCTATCACGCCCTGTCGGTTTTTCGACGTATCTAACACATATATCAAATTTGGGCAGCTATCCCAATGTAAATTATATAATATATGAATATTGATTTAATTTAAAATATTACGCTCCAAAATATAACTTAAATGGAATAATCATTAATTTAAAATTATATATGAATTGTTGTACTAATGTACATTTTTAATAGTATGTAGTTTCATTTTCAAATAATGAAATCAATAGTGTTAGGTTAATTAATGGTTACATAAAAATTATAAGAAATATAAGTAATATATTAATAAATGAGTAAAACTTGTAAAATGATAATGAACTGTATGGTTTAGATAAGATTGGAAAACACTCGTAATCATATCTTGCATTGAAAATGATGACCATACACATTCCTTTCTGTTGAAGTACATTTTATTGCTTATAGTACTGATTTTACAAGAAATTACATATATAATTTTTACATCGCGTTGGAACTAAAAAAATTGGTGGTCCTAAACTAATTAAAATTTAAAATTTTCAGATGAAGTAGTTACTAATTTTCTACGAAATATATTTCCGGAAGTGAGTAATTTTGTCGTTGTTTCAGTTTTAAATAATTTTTGTTTTAGTACGATGTAGTGGGACCCATATCGTATTAAATATTTGCAATAAATTTCAATTATTCATGGACGCGGACATCGATATGATTATGTGGTTGATCAGGGTATATCTATATAACTTATTGCATTTATTAGTATAAAATATAGTATTACTTATGCTTTGTTTTTCCCTTACTTTCATTATTTCAGTTCTTAATAAAATTATTGCACTTCTTTTATTTTCCTGAGTAGAATATGACTTTAATTCAACTAATTTTTTCTGTTTCAATTCATGAATTGATTACTTTTTAATATAACTTTTGTTATCATTCTAAAACTCATGCATCTACAAGTATAAATAGAAAACAATTTAAGTAAGTCCTGCAGACATGCAACACACATTACACATTTCCTGACTATTTTGTATCATTTTCTTTCCCTTAAGTTTGCTTAATTTTTATGACAGTATTACAATTGGGAAACTAATAACTGATTGCACGCTCTAATCACACATTAATTTTAGTACTTCTGGTTACCATTATTAATTCATTAATTTTATATTATACAATTATTCTTATACTGCCTCATCCCCCATTTATGTACGCACACACCTTGTTATAAAAATATTCGTTATCCTTTTCATAAATGTTATGTTAAAGCAAATACTTCCGATACTCAATTTATCTACATTTATTATAATTACTTAACCAATATTACATATAATTCTTATTTCTACATATTTACATACTACATATCTATATATTTGTACACCTCAGCCCCAAAATTCACAAAATTTTTTGATGCAGGCCAGTTCCTGTTCTAGCTTGCCTTCCTCTACCCGTGAGGTCTCCAACTCAGTATTCAGCTGTGCTGTTCTTTTGCGTGCAGTCCTCAATTTGGTTTTATACACTGTCTCCATATTTTTCATCTTTTCGATGGTCTTGAGAGCTAATTCTCTCAGTTTGCGGTTGCAAATGGGGCTGTGTAGGTGTCGGGTAGAAATTTTCTTCAAAATCCCTGGCGTAGGCCTCCACCATTGTCTCCATTTGCTTTCCGGTACTGTGAAGAATACATACAAGAGTAATGTAAGGTCGGAGCTACTCCACTTTTCTACTATACTTTTTCTACGAGTGTTTCTGCTGTAGGTCAAGGTCATCGAACACATTGCATATATCGGTAGTAGTAGTAGTAATGTAAGGTAGGAGCTACTCCACTTCAAGGTCACGACGATCTCGTAAGCTATGCATAAAAAGTAGGTCATGAGTTCATTGAAGGTGAATACTCCACCTCAAGGTTACGACTTTCAAAACTTCAAGGTCATTCAGAGGTCAACAAGTGTAACGACTCCATGTTAAAATGAGAGGGTCAGATCATAGCTGGTTATATCATAGCTAAAAATAGTCGGTTCATGTCCTCACTAAAAGGTGGTCGCGTTATAGCTAAAAAGTATAGTGACAGCATCATCGTTGAAAGTAGCTTATGCGCGTAACCAGATATGTGTGATAATCAAAGAGATGGTTCATATCTGCACTAATGTAACATAGTGGGGGGAGTTTAGAGTAAGAATATAAGGAAATAGTGTAATGGGTAGTGAGTGTTGTGTAAAACATGTGGATGGCATACGCTCAAGAACAATGGATCAAAGCAGCTGACCTGAGAACAGCGGTGGAACGCTTGAAGCAAGAATTTTCGGCATTAGTATTCGATGCCGAACATGAGGCGGTTTACGGGCGAGGTGATTATAGTGAAGAGGTGTGTAACGTCCTAGCGAAAAGGTATGAAACAGGAGTAACGATATGTGAAAAGTTTTTAAATTTAAAGAAAATATGTGAAAAATGTTTTGTAGAAGAACTGAAGGTTGTGCAATTGCATCAGTTTTGCCCAGATATAAAAAAATGGACAGCATCTCCTGATGGCAGCAGTTATTCATCATCAGATGCAGATTAGCCTACTGATGCAATTCTCAAAGCACACTCTCCCCTCTACCATCAAACTCGTGATGCAGTAATATATATAAGGACAGTTCCGTTGTAAACTCAAAATTCAAAAGCGTTCTCGAATCAGTAAAGATGGATCTATCTGCATTGAATAGTAGCACTTTCTGTAAATCCTTCACGAACGTAAAAGACTTGGAGGTGGGTGCAAAATATAAAGTGATTGATATGAACACTATCGACACGAAGTATGGTAAACATATTATCATTGAAACTGAGAACTTTAAGTGTACACTTCCTTACGATTTTATGAATACTTTAAAAAGAAGATCGCATTCAAAAGTTTAAACAATATCTGGCGGAGAAAGACGTGTACATCACCAGCGCCGGAACTGTAGGAAAGACAACTAATTTAACATTTCTGTAAAAATAATAATATATTATATCTATGTATAACTGTTTGGAAATAAATTATATATTTTTTATTGCAAAAAACGTCTTTTATTTCTTGATTAAATGAAGCGTAGGTACATCATAAATGAAGCACCATCATTAAAAATAGCTGGTGCGAGTCATTATTAAAAAATAGTAGGTAACCAAACACACAGTGCTTCAACTGGTGCATCAAAACGGGAAATGTGTGCGAATAAAATTACATTGCTGTTCAATAAAAGAGTGAACTGGATAATTTAATTAAGAAAGTTGTAAATATGTGTAAGATTGTAAATAGTGAATGTATAGTTGCGAATCAACTTGAATCATTTGCCGTACCGGCACATGTCAAAATGTATATACTTGACTTAAGTAAGCCGTTATATAATGTTCACAGCATCTTAGGTAATTATAAGAATTTGTCGGTGGTGATGGACGACGCTATTTGTACGGCCATCGAATACGCCAACTCTATGGCTCTGGAAATTCTTTGGAATATATGTAAGGAGCGGGATATCAAGTATCCTTTTAGACCGTCCGATAGAAAGATATTGTTAAAAAAACCTTTGTATGGTGAGATGAAATAAAAAACGATAAAACAGTATGCTGAATTTTTATTTATAGTTAAGTAGGTACAACAATATGGTTATAAAACTACATTGTCATCATCGATCCACGAATATTCGTTTAATCCCAACCATTTTACGTACACTTTATTCTTCTTACGTCGAATGACCTTTTCCACCAAGTACACGTCCGGATATTTAGCCTTTTGCAGTTCCTGTCCATAAAATCCACCTAGTACAGGTGTCCCTTTCATGTCTTTTAGCAAGTACGTGACCGGATTGGTTACGCGTACTTTAACAATCTTGAAAAGTTCACTCGACGAATTGGGTACATAACCTTTATCAAATATGCTTTTAAATTTACTCATGCGAACTATGTCGCCCACCATGTATCGATCGTTTTTATTAAAGATTTTGAGATTCGAAGATACATTAAGCGTTGTGTTAGCATTTAATTCGCACATAATAGAAAAGTAACTAGATGTGAGGTTTATAACAAGTGGGTATATAAACTGGATTTTAGACAGATGTAGGTTTCATTGAAGTTAATAAGTCTGCAAAATACAATATAATAATGAAGAATTCAATGCAAAAGTTTGCATCAGGAGCAATTTGTAAGAGGTCTCCAAAAGGGAACAAATAGAAGACCTGATACGCAAAATAAAGAAGTTAAAATATGATTTGGAGTTGTATGAAGTGCAACGTATCCTGAGAAAAGCAAGATTAAACTAAAGTCTTGTGTTTCGTGTTACACTGGCAGAACTAAAATCAAAAGTTAAAACTTATGATCTGTTAGTAAAAATTTAAATAGATTTGAAATACCTTATTTTAAAAAGAAATTGTTATTTATTCTTGTAAACTGTTGTAATAATGTTTGCCCTAATTTTTAAATTTAATAGTCCTGAAAGCTTGCCGTTTATTAGAATTTGTGAAGTGGTGTATTCCGTATTATTTAAACAAATATTACCTTTATGTTTGTAATATGTAAAATGAAAATAAAATTAAAGTGCTCGACGGAATTGTATATACATCAAAATTTTTAAACTAAACGAAGATGTAATATTAGGTGTATAAATAAAGAATCATATTGACAAGTCATGCAGCTTTAATTGACGCTCACCAACAACAACAGCAAACATGAGAGCAGTGGTTCAAACTCAAAACTACCTATTGCAAATCTCGATGATTTGACCCGAGCTGGAAATAGGGAGATACAACGGCATGGGAAGTTACTTCCAAACAGCGTACGCGGTATAATTTGTGGTCCTCCCAATTGTGGGAGAACAAACACCATGCTCAGTCTCCTAACTGAACCGAACAGTTTTCGTTTCAAACACGTGTATGCCTATTCGAAATCGTTGAATCAGGAAAATATCGACTCTTGGGTGAAATTCTAGATCCCATGAAAGATATTGGTTATTATTGCTTCAGCGATAATGCTGATATTATGGAACTGAGCGTGGCAAAACCCAATTCAGTGTTTATTTTTGACCATATCGCTTGCGAAAACAGAATCATATTAGAGGGTACTTTTCAATGGGTCGTCACAATAACATTGACTGCTTCTACTTGGGTCAAGCCCATACTAAAATCCCCAAACAGTTGATTAGAGACAACGCCAATTTTATAGAGCTTTTCGAACAGGATGATTTGAATTTGCGTCACATATATGAAGACCATGTCGCCCCAATAGTAAGCATGCAATTGTTTCGTGACGTACTCAGAGACTTGACGAAATTGATACGGATTCATGGTAATAAATAAGGACGCTAAAGTACAAAACGGTCGTTTTAGGAAAGGCTTCGATCAGTATATAATACCTAACGGTGTCGTTATAATATCATTTGGAATCAAACAGCCTACAAGCAAACAGCATAAATAACAGACCTGTTTTAAACAGACCTGTTTAAACAGACCTGTTTTAAACAGAGCTGTTTATTTACCTGTTAGACCTGTTTATCTGTTTTATTGTTGATCTCCACCGATGGATAACAAGAGATTAGCGTTGACGAAACGCATAATTCAAGTTCGTAAAGCTATACAGCAAAAATATGATCTTAAGAAGAAGAAATCGATACTGATTTATGGTAATAAATAAGGACGTTGAAGTACAAAACGGTCGTTTTAGGAAAGGCTTCGATCAGTGTATAATGCCCTAGCGATGTCGTTATAATATAATTTGGAATCAAACAGCCTACAAGCAAACAGCATAAATAACAGACCTGTTTTAAACAGACCTGTTTTAAACAGAGCTGTTTATTTACCTGTTAGACCTGTTTATTTGTTTTATTGTTGATCTGCAACGATGGATCATCTTAAGAATGATCGATTTACTAAAGAGACAGATTTCATTAAAGCTTACAAACCACTCATTGAACCACTTACAGAAATCGAAAAAAAAATTGAACCGCTACTAAATATCGAACGAAAGACGGACTAAAGGTCACCCATTCAGCAGTATAGTACCACGTCATCAATACCTTATCACTTGCGAGGAATTAACAAACGAAGATCATCTTCTTTAAGTGGTAGTAATTATTTTAGTCCATTCGCTCGACTTTTGTATTTTCAAAGAAATCCTCTGCGTCAAGAGACACCATCGTTCCTCGAGACTAGTGTGATCGGAGATATCGCACCCCAAGTGGAAGAACAACGTGTAGCAACTACGACCGATTCTATTTCACTCAATACCTCTGCATCGAGAGAATTTCTGAAGCGATATGATCCATTACCACGAATATACGTGGAGCGCATGCAAAGCGATTCATCGAATGCAATTGATACCACTTATGGAGTTCTTTACGACATTTCCACCGATAAGTGGGCAATTGGCAAGAGATCAGTAAAGATAGATGGAAAGGATTTGGTTATTAAGAGAGTTCGGTACAGTGGTACGAGCGGTCTCTATGACCTAATAATCATGATGAACCTGACAAACGTCTAATAACTAGCGAAGATGAAGCGAACTATACACCGATCTTAATTGCAACTAATGCAGCTCGTCGCGATAATAACCCGGATGAACAATTGAAAGGTACACGTGCCAAAAAATATACAGGGATAATTAAACCCTTACTGGAGAAGGCGAAGATGAAGGAGGAAAAGGAGGGAAGTAACTGTATTCAAAGAAATTGGGTGACCGGTTGAATACAAATACTGGAGCAACGTGCATGAATTGATTCAAGATTTGGAAGTCCTATGGGCGGTAACACTGGACTCCACAACGATATCATATCAATCGTGGAAGAACTATACGAAGATGGATATATTGAGAAACCTGACAAACAATTTTTTAGTCAACTATAGTTTGCACAGCGATGGACAAGTTTGGACGCTCTCATGTTCATGCTCAATTCCATAAACTGGTAAACACGCAATTCTCCATTACCGATGATAAGTTCAGTGTGGAAAATAAGCGTTTAAGTAATGTCGCCGATCCCATCGAACGTCAAGATGCGCTAACCTTACAGCACTATCAATTGACGAGGTTCCATTTAAATGGGAACCGCTTAAGACAGGTGGCCGATCCTCAAGAAGACCCTGATGCCATAAATAAAGGCTAGCTCGAGTTTTATATCCAGTTAGTGAAGTCGCTTATAGATGGTGTTCGTAATTACGTTGAGATAGTAGAGGCAGATTTGAATGCAACTAAAGAAACTTTAAGTAAATTGATAGAGGATGGAACAAGTGGTAAACGAGTTGCATAACCAGGCACGCAAAAAATTTCCCACGTAGACGCACTATTATTAAAGGAGTCGATGATCTATGGCAAGCCGATTTAGCTGAATTTGTACCTTACGCCAAACAGAATAAAGGCTACAAATACATGCTGGTAGTTATCGATTGTTTCTCTAAATACCTATGGACGAGAGGATTGAAGACGAAGACGGGTGCAGACGTGACAAAAGCTATACAAACCATTTTTAAAGAACGGACGCCTAATCTGCAAACAGATGCTGGAAAACAGTTCTACAATAATCATTTCGATAAACTGATGATGAAATATAACATTAATCACTACGCCACCTACAGCACGAGAAAGGCTAGCATAGCATAAAGAGTGATTAGGGCCATCAAGAATACCTTGTATAAAAAATTTGGGCAGCGTGGAAAATACGTATGGATTGGAAGACTTCTTTCTCGAGGAAGTAACGACAGAATACAATAATCGTAAACTTCGAACGATCGGAATGAAACCTAGCGAATTAAATGCTAACACAACGCTTAATGTATCTTCGAATCTCAAAATCTTTAATAAAAACGATCGATACATGGTGGGCGACATAGTTCGCATGAGTAAATTTAAAA
Organism: Vesta saturnalis; assembly: GCA_036346205.1. Taxonomy (NCBI): domain Eukaryota; kingdom Metazoa; phylum Arthropoda; class Insecta; order Coleoptera; family Lampyridae; genus Vesta; species Vesta saturnalis. The sequence continues at coordinate 8,350,588 of JARFJB010000218.1, forward strand.
GCATATTTGATAAAGGTTATGTACCCAATTCGTCGAGTGAACTTTTCAAGATTGTTAAAGTACGCGTAACCAATCCGGTCACGTACTTGCTAAAAGACATGAAAGGGACACCTGTACTAGGTGGATTTTATGGACAGGAACTGCAAAGGCTAAATATCCGGACGTGTACTTGGTGGAAAAGGTCATTCGACGTAAGAAGAATAAAGTGTACGTAAAATGGTTGGGATTAAACGAATATTCGTGGATCGATGATGACAATGTAGTTTTATAACCATATTGTTGTACCTACTTAACTATAAATAAAAATTCAGCATACTGTTTTATCGTTTTTTATTTCATCTCACCATACAAAGGTTTTTTTAACAATATCTTTCTATCGGACGGTCTAAAAGGATACTTGATATCCCGCTCCTTACATATATTCCAAAGAATTTCCAGAGCCATAGAGTTGGCGTATTCGATGGCCGTACAAATAGCGTCGTCCATCACCACCGACAAATTCTTATAATTACCTAAGATGCTGTGAACATTATATAACGGCTTACTTAAGTCAAGTATATACATTTTGACATGTGCCGGTACGGCAAATGATTCAAGTTGATTCGCAGCTATACATTCACTATTTACAATCTTACACATATTTACAACTTTCTTAATTAAATTATCCAGTTCACTCTTTTTATTGAACAGCAATGTAATTTTATTCGCGCACACATTTCCCGTTTTGATGCACCAGTTGAAGCATTGTGTGTTTGGTTACCTACTATTTTTTAATAATGACTCGCACCAGCTATTTTTAATGATGGTGCTTCATTTATGATGTACCTACGCTTCATTTAATCAAGAAATAAAAGACGTTTTTTGCAATAAAAAATATATAATTTATTTCCAAACAGTTATACATAGATATAATATATTATTATTTTTACAGAAATGTTAAATTAGTTGTCTTTCCTACAGTTCCGGCGCTGGTGATGTACACGTCTTTCTCCGCCAGATATTGTTTAAACTTTTGAATGCGATCTTCTTTTTTGAAGTATTCATAAAATCGTAAGGGAAGTATACACTTAAAGTTCTCAGTTTCAATGATAATATGTTTACCATACTTCGTGTCGATAGTGTTCATATCAATCACTTTATATTTTGCACCCACCTCCAAGTCTTTTACGTTCGTGAAGGATTTACAGAAAGTGCTACTATTCAATGCAGATAGATCCATCTTTACTGATTCGAGAACGCTTTTGAATTTTGAGTTTACAACGGAACTGTCCTTATATATATTACTGCATCACGATTTTGATGGTAGAGGGGAGAGTGTGCTTTGAGAATTGCATCAGTAGGCTAATCTGCATCTGATGATGAATAACTGCTGCCATCAGGAGATGCTGTCCATTTTTATATCTGGGCAAAACTGATGCAATTGCACAACCTTTAGTTCTTCTACAAAACATTTTCACATATTTCCTTTAAATTTAAAAACTTTTCACATATCGTTACTCCTGTTTCATACCTTTTCGCTAGGACGTTACACACCTCTTCACTATAATCACCTCGCCCGTAAACCGCCTCATGTTCGGCATCGAATACTAATGCCGAAAATTCTTGCTTCAAGCGTTCCACCGCTGTTCTCAGGTCAGCTGCTTTGATCCATTGTTCTTGAGCGTATGCCATCCACATGTTTTACACAACACTCACTACCCATTACACTATTTCCTTATATTGTTACTCTAAACTACCCCCACTATGTTACATTAGTGCAGATATGAACCATCTCTTTGATTACCACACATATCTGGTTACGCGCATAAGCTACTTTCAACGATGATGCTGTCACTATACTTTTTAGCTATAACGCGACCACCTTTTAGTGAGGACATGAACCGACTATTTTTAGCTATGATATAACCAGCTATGATCTGACCCTCTCATTTTAACATGGAGTCGTTACTCTTGTTGACCTCTGAATGACCTTGAAGTTTTGAAAGTCGTAACCTTGAAGTGGAGTATTCACTTTCAATGAACTCATGACCTACTTTTTATGCATAGCTTACGAGATCGTCGTGACCTTGAAGTGGAGTAGCTCCTACCTTACATTACTACTACTACTACCGATATATGCAATGTGTTCGATGACCTTGACCTACAGCAGAAACACTCGTAGAAAAAGTATAGTAGAAAAGTGGAGTAGCTCCGACCTTACATTACTCTTGTATGTATTCTTCACAGTACCGGAAAGCAAATGGAGACAATGGTGGAGGCCTACGCCAGGGATTTTGAAGAAAATTTCTACCCGACACCTACACAGCCCCATTTGCAACCGCAAACTCTGAGAGAATTAGCTCTCAAGACCATCGAAAAGATGAAAAATATGGAGACAGTGTATAAAACCAAATTGAGGACTGCACGCAAAGAACAGCACAGCTGAATACTGAGTTGGAGACCTCACGGGTAGAGGAAGGCAAGCTAGAACAGGAACTGGCCTGCATCAAAAAATTTGTGAATTTTGGGCGGAGGTGTACAAATATATAGATATGTAGTATGTAAATATGTACAAATAAGAATTATATGTAATATTGGTTAAGTAATTATAATAAATGTAGATAAATTGAGTATCGGAAGTATTTGGTTTAACATAACATTTATGAAAAGGATAACGAATATTTTTTTATAACAAAGGTGTGTGCGTACATAAATGGGAGATGAGGCAGTATAAGAATAATTGTATAATATAAAATTAATGAATTAATAATGGTAACCAGAAGTACTAAAATTAATGTGTGATTAGAGCGTGAAATCAGTTATTAGTTTCCCAATTGTAATACTGTCATAAAAATTAAGCAAACTTAAGGGAAAGAAAATGATACAAAATAGTCAGGAAATGTGTAATGTGTGTTGCATGTCTGCAGGACTTACTTAAATTGCTTTCCATTTATACTTGTAGATGCATGTGTGTTAGAATGATAACAAAATTTATATTAAAAAGTAATCAATTCATGAATTGAAACAGAAAAAAATAGTTGAATTAAAGTCATACGCTACTCAGGAAAATAAAAGAAGTGCAATAATTTTATTAAGAACTGAAATAATGAAAGTAAGGGAAAAAAACAAAGCATAAGTAATACTATATTTTATACTAATAAATACAAATTAAGCAAAAATAATTAGGTCGTGATTTAAAACAAAAAAAAAATCAGTTAAATTAAAATAATAAGTTATATAGATATACCCTGATCAACCACATAATCATATCGATGTCCGCGTCCATGAATAATTGAAATTTATTGCAAATATTTAATACGAGATGGGTCCCACTACATCGTACTAAAACAAAAATTATTTAAAAACTGAAACAACGACAAAAATTACTCACTTCCGGAAATATATTTCGTAGAAAATTAGTAACTACTTCATCTGAAAATTTTAAATTTTAATTAGTTTAGGACCACCAATTTTTTTAGTTCCAACGCGATGTAAAAATTATATATGTAATTTCTTGTAAAATCAGTACTATAAGGAATAAAATGTACTTCAACAGAAAGGAATGTGTATGGTTATCATTTTTGAATGCAAGATACGATTACGAGTGTTTTTCCAATCTTATCTAAACCATACAGTTCATTATCATTTTACAAGTTTTACTCATTTATTAATATATTACTTATATTTCTTATAATTTTTATGTAACCATTAATTAACGTAACACTATTGATTTCATTATTTGAAAATGAAACTACATACTATTAAAAAATGTACATTAGTACAACAATTCATATATAATTTTAAATTAATGATTATTCCATTTAAGTTATATTTTTGGAGCGTAACATTTTAAATTAAATCAATATTCATATATTATATAATTTACATTGGGATAGCTGCCCAAATTTGATATATGTGTTAGATACGTCGAAAACCGACAGGGCGTGATAGGGGGTTTTAAATTTATTTTGTCAAATTCTGGTCCGTTTTCGCTTGAAGTGGAGTATTCATCTTCAATGAACTCATGACATCGTCGTGATAACATGTTTAAACTTGTTAAATACACACCTACTTTTAGTTTAGTAAATTATTTCACATTGACCCAATTTAATAAGCCCATTTGACTTGGTCTACTTTTTAGCATAGACAACGCGCATTCTTCTTGTTTCCATGAATTGATTCTTTAACGATTAAACTGCTTTGATAAAAAAGAGTATATTTACATTAAAACATTTCACACACATAAAATTATTGCTTACTACAGTATTTCAATAGGTAATGTTATTCACCTTTTCTTTGTAATTGTTTTATGTGATATTTATGAAATTACATAGCATTTTATTCGTGAAGTAAAAATTCTGAATTTTGTATATAACCTAAACAAATAACAGCGCAAAATATAGCAGTCCCAATTTTTTCTCAAAACTAAAAAATGTGAAAAAAAATTGTATCTTAATAGCAGAATTTTCGTTTACATGTACGCACACGTTGATAATTAGATACATAATAAATCATAACGCGGTAGTCCTTTACCCAAACATTCCAATTTTTTGCATGCAGACTAAACAATGAACTCATGACCTACTTTTTATGTATAGCTTACGAGAGCGACGTGACCTTGAAGTGAAGTAGCTCCGGCCTCTATATACTTGAGGCGTGGAGCGCGTTCTGGCATAATAAGAAAACTCACTTGACCTTGAAATAAATCCCATAAGATTTACATGGGTGACCTTGAAGTGGAGTAGCTCCGGCCTTATATTACTACTCTTGTATTTAATAATCTTAGTTGAGATTTTAACTACGTATCCTTAAAATGAATGAATTCAACTGCCAAGTTGACATGTTGTTAATTCTCGGAGAATGTAGAAAAAACTACCGCAATGCTTCTAAACTCTGGGCGGTAATATTTCCCCATTTAGCACCAAAATCTCACATGGCGTTCAAAAGATTAGAGACTAGGAGTCGTCAGACCGGCCAACTCTCATCCAGAAAACGCAGCAGGAGAAAAACCAAAGCGAACGACGACATGGCGGTAGGAGATCTATCCAAAGACGCCGGGATGTGTAAAACATCCGTTCTCAGGATTTTGCACAATTTTAAATTTCATCCTTACCATATTACCTTACATCAAGAATTGTATGAACAGGACTTCGAGAGACGGGTGCAATTTTGTCGGTGGTTTCGACAATGGATTAATGAAAACAACTCACTGGAAAACATAACATTTTCTGACGAAGCAACATTCACTAACCATGGTCAAGTCAATCGTTACAATATGCATTATTGGGCTCAAGAAAATTCACACTGCATGCGAACAGTCGCTAATCAACACTCTTGGTCGATAAATACTTGGCGATGTTGTTATTGGACCTCATTTTTTTTATGGTAATCTTAATAGACAGCGATACTGCGATTTCCTTCGAAATGACGTCAAGATTGATGCCAAATATTCCAGAGCAACAACGTGAAGCAATTTGGTTCCAGCAAGACGGCGCACCACCACATTTCTGTCGAGAAGCACGTGCTATATTGAATGACACTTACCCCAACAAATGGATTGGACGTGGGGACCAGTAAATTGGCCTGCAAGATCGCCAGACTTAACCCCTCTTGATTTTTTCTTGTGGGGTTTCGTCAAATAAAAAGTCGTGGTGACTGCTCCAACTACAGCCGAAGACATGAGAGAAAGGATTACGCGTGCAGTTCGTGAAATCACCCCAGATATGTTATTCAGAGTGCGGAATTCTTTTCGAAAGAGGGTTGATAAATGTTTAGAACAAAATGGTCGTCATTTTGAACACCTGTTATAATAAAATAATGTACCTAATATCAGTTTTTTCCTGTTGATTTTCTTTTTAATTTTGTTGAATTTAGCGTAGTGACATTGACATTGGCATTAAATTATTCATTGATTATAACGTAGTTGTTTCCAGAGATTACGAATCTGTAATGAATACTGCACATTTCCATTTAACATCTAAAAATAACCCTCCACCCCTAAAAAGTGGAAAGGGTTAAAACATTACTTACTCTGTCAAAAAGTGTCCCCCAACGACCCATTGTATCCCTAGATATTTCATTTATTTGCATTCAGCCATTTTCTCAATATCGCTTTGTAACACTTTAAAAGGACCACCCTGTATATTTTTTTTAAATCTTTTTCCCCTTGTCAAGACCATAGCCTATATTTATTTTTATAAATAACGTGACAAAATGATTTTTTTCTATAATTTACATTGATAAAAAACAAAATAATTAATTAATCACAAATATTGTTCAAATTGCAGACCATTATGTCTCTTGCAAGTTTCACAAAGTTTATAAATTCTTCCAAAATAAATTATTGTCTTCGTAATTCTGCAAAAGCATTTTCCGTTGCAATTTTAATTGTTGCATGTTGGCATATTGCTTTGAATAAATTTTATTCTTTAAATACCCCACAAAAAATCCAAAACCGAGAGATCCGGTGATCGTGGTGGTCATCGAACAGGTCCATTTGTTCCAATCCATCTCCTGGGAAAACGTTCATTTAGCCAGTTTTGTATTATTCTAGCATTGTGGGCTGGAGCCTCATCCTGCTGGAAGAATATATCGTTCAGTTGAGCCAGTGTAATATCTTCTAACATGTTCATAGTTTTTCTTATAGAATTTGTAAGTACCCATTAGAGTTTAGGTTTTCTTCATCAATCTTGTAAACTATTTTTCGGTTAAAAATAAAGCAGGAGACATTAAATCCGAACCTGCCTTGACGCTCTCTAGGAAAAATCACGTGGGTGTTTTCTTCACTCCAAAGCTGCGAGTTGTGTCTATTAAGAATTCTGAACTTGTGAAATGTGCCTCGTCTGACCAAATTATTTTTTTCAAAATTATTGTCCTGAGTTTTCATATTTATAAACCAATTGCAGAACTCCAATCTACGTTCAGCATCACCGGGTGCAGATGATGAACAAGTTTATACTTGTAGGGTTTGAATTCATGTTTTTAAAATCTTTGCACTGTTGTTTTAGACACACCGGTCTCTTCATCTATTTTCCTGCACGAGGTTTCAGGAGTGGCTTGAACAACTGCTAAAACGTTGATCTCTCGTTCTCTCTTTGTTGTAAACTCGGGGTCGAGGTTTGTCAAAACATCCATGTTGGCAAAGATTAAATTTTAATTTTGAAATATTCTTCTGTCGGGTTGTCTTCTTTTGGAATATTTATATGACAAAATAGGTATATAAAATAAATACAAATTCTAAGGTAAAGATTAACTGACCTGTTCAGATAGAGTTCTAAGGCATGGTCTGCGTTTTCATTAGATAATATGAACCAGGTATTCATATCATATTTCTCAAAGTTTTCAAATTTTTGGTTTCGTGCCATATTAAAAATAATTAAACAACAACAACAAGAACAAGAACGATAACAATAAACAAAACAACAAATAACAATAAATATCAACACTAAATTTGGGAAAACGTAACCAGGAATAATTTGAGAGAAGCAGAAACTTCAAAAATCAAATACCTAAGTAATGGCAGAACGTTAATTATTTTGTTTTTTGCGTTACCATGGTTACCCACGGCTATCCACTATTATCAATGTAAATTATAGAAAAAATCATTTTGTCATGTTATTTATAAAAATAAATATAGACTATGCTATATTTTTGAAAAGCTCTTGGCAAGGGAAAAAGATTTAAAATCTACAAATATCGGTTTTTACTTTTTAATATGTCTGACAATAACAGAGTTACAGGGGATGACTGAAAATGCAATTTTTCCAAAATCACCCTGTAGCACATAAACTAAGATGGCTATGGCAAATTTGATTAGTGCATCTTTGGTTTCATTCAAAAATAGCACGGTGTCGCGAAAACCGCAAGGTTCTAACCTAAAAAATTAGCGAGATACCCCGTAAAACATACGAAAAAAGAACAACCTGTACATTGCACATCAGCAGCAAATAGATTAAATTCTATCAGCTTTCAAATAAGAAATCGAAAACACTTAATTTCCATGAAAAATTTGATTTCTTATTACAACGCTAACGTGTATAGTAGAATTTCCTACGGGATATGTTTCTGGGGTAACTCACATGCAGCAACAAAGTTGTTTAAAATTCAAAAACGCATCGTGGGGATAATGAATGGGGCTGACTACAGAACGTCTTGCAGGCATTTGTTTGTTGACTATGGTATTTTAACCTTAACTGGTAACTTTAGACTCCCCGCGTTTCGATTAAATATTGCTAAAAATAATCCTAACGTATTGGTATTAAACATTTTTAATAGTCTGCCTGACCGGATAAAAATACTAACAAAATTTAAATATGAATTAAGAAACTTCTTAATTAAACTTTGCCCCTACCGACTAGACGACTTCTTGTTGGTTAATGGTGCTGGATAGATTTCAATTTATGTACCTAATTAATATTGTACCTATTATTGACGTTTCTTATACATGTCTGTGTCAACAAGAATAAATGATTTATGATTTATTATTATTATTATTATTATGATTATCACTTTTACTCCTAATAAAATAATGTACCATTTTTGCCGTTAATAAAACAATTTTTCAGTTTTGTTCTCTTGGCCCCCTAGAGGCGGAACCTTAATTAATGTCCCAGGTTATTTCTGCTCTATGTATTGGGAGACGCACACTTTGCAATACAACACGATGTTTCAGTCGTACCATTGGCGCGCGTATTGGCACGTCACAGGCTATTTTTCAAGAAAAATGTAGGATGCCGCTGATTTCTCTAAAAATAAAATTTTTTTTTTAATTCTTTGTTCAAAAATATTAATAACCATGTATGGTGTGAAGAAAATCCACATGAAATTGTTGAAGATCGTTTTCAACATCAATTTTCTTTGAACGTTTGGATTGGGATTGTGGGTGACTGCCTAATTGGGCCGGTATTTCTACCCGGGAGACTTACCGGAGAGGTGTATCGCAACTTTTTGGAAAACACGCTCCCTGGATTTCTGGAGCACGTACCATTAGCAATTAGAGATGCAATGTGGTATATGCACGATGGCGCACCAGCCCACTTTAGTCAAGTAGTTCGTGATTTCTTAACACAAGCATACGGAAATCGTTGGATTGGCCGGGGTGGACCTCACTTATGGCCTGCACGATCCCCGGACTTAAATCCCCTTGATTTTTTCTGTGGGGCGATTTGAAATCCTTGGTGTACGCTACTCCATTGGACTACGTAGAAGTCTTAAGAAATCGAATCATTGCTGGGTGCAACTCAATTAAAACAGATTGTTTTTGAGAGAGTTCGCCAGTCAATGAGCAGAAGATTGGATTATTGCATCCGAGCTCGAAGTGGTCACTTTGAACAGTTTTTGTAATTTTTGGTTGGTAAAATTTTTGGTTTGGTGAAATATTTGTTTTTGCCCTTGAATGAAACCCTTGATTTTTAAAACTTTTTTTCTGTAATAAATGGACATACACTAAAATGTTTTTTTTTACTCAAAAACGTCGTACGATAAAAAGTCAAGAGAACTTTTTTCTTCACAATTGAACAAAGAATTAAAAAACATTTTTTTATTTTTAGAGAAATCAGCGGCATCCTACTTTTTTCTTGAAAAATAGCCTGTGACGTGCTAATACGCGCGCCAATGGTACGACTGAAACATAGTGTTGTATTGCAAAGTATGCGTCTCCCACAGATATTGACACGCGTAAAATTTCATTATGATATCTCAAGCCGTTTTGGAAAAATCTAATTTTGACTGTTTTTTTAAATTAAACTTCAACACGCTGTAGATCCGTAACGAAGCGTTTGCGGACCTATGTTTATAGGAACATTATTGTATAAAATGACCTGGGCAATCACCCCCTTTAATATTGCCGCATCTTTTTTAAACACTCTGTATATTTCACAAGTGCATAAGTCATTTGATAGAGATCGTTAATAACATATTTGTTAAGACTGATATAGACTTAATAATTAAATGTCCAACATTCTCTTTTATCTCTAAAAGCGACCTTTAAACTTATAAATTAAACAATTTTCCAAAAAGGCGTAAAAGACGCAGAAATTTAGAGAGCAGATTAGACATGAAACAATACAAAACAGATTAGAATATAGAGAGAAAAATACCAAAAGTCAAAAACGTTCTAGCAATTTGTTTTTCAAAAAAATATTGACATATTTTTAAATAAACTTACAATAGGTTTATCTATAAAGCGATACGGTCATTTATTATCAATTTAAATAATTCCATACAGCTTTATAATTTTGGAAGATGGTTACGTCAGCTTGGTAACAAAATAGAAAGAGGGGGACGTTGCATATAAAACAATTTTCTTATTTTTCCATTCATTAACGATATAATGGAAATAAATACAGTGTTAATTACGGATGCAGTCGATCAAGCTTGTGTAAATCTTTTAAAAGAAAATAAGATCCGTGTTGATTGCAAGTATAATTTAACAAAGGACCAACTGCTCGAAGAAATATCGGTAATTACACTTACTCAAATTTAAATATTAGATTATATTTGGTCGTTTTTAAGAATTACGATGGATTGATAGTGCGCTCTGATACTAAAGTAACAGAACCAGTGCTAAAGGCAGCATCCCAATTGAAAGTAGTGGGTAGGGCAGGTGCTGGTGTGGATAATATAGATGTTGCAGAAGCTACAAAGAAGAATATCATTGTGCTCAAGTCTGTTAACAATTCTTTTGTTTTATAAATGATTCATTTGTTTTGTAGCACTCCTGGTGGAAATTCAATCAGTGCATGTGAATTAACTTGTACGTTAATTACATCATTAGCACGTAACGTAGTGCAAGGTGCTGCATCTCTAAAAGCAGGGCGCTGGGATCGTAAGCTTTACAGTGGACATGAGATTTATGGAAAAGTATTAGGTATTGTTGGATTAGGTCGTATTGGTCGTGAAGTTGCAATACGAATGCAAGCTTGGGGAATGAAGGTACTAATTATTGTTAATAATTTTAAAATTAATTATAGTTTTAATTCTTAGACTGTGGGATATGATCCTATTGTAACTGCAAGTGATGCTGCAGCATTTAATGTTGAATTTTTAGAATTAGAGGATATATGGCCTATAGCAGATTATATCACACTTCACACGCCACTTATACCTGAAACAAAAAGTATACGCAATTAAATACATTCATCCGTTTAATTAATTTGATTTTAGACTTAATTAATTCTACCGTGTTCGAGAAATGTAAAAAAGGTGTAAAAATGATTAATGTAGCTAGAGGTGGTATCATTGATGAGGAAGCTCTGTTAAAAGCGCTAGATAGTGGCAAGTGTGGTGGAGCTGGTTTAGATGTATTTCAACAAGAACCTCCAACCGACCCGATTACTTTGAAATTAATTCAAAATCCAAAAGTTGTAGCAACTCCACATTTAGGTGCCAGTACATCAGAAGCACAAGTACGGGTTGCAGTTGAAGTCGCAGAACAATTTATAGCTTTAACTAAAAAAAATTCAAAGTATACATCTATTTCAGGTGTTGTCAACCCTTCTGTGTTAACTATATCAAAATAATGTTTGTATAATTTCATTCTATATATCGAACAATAAAAGAAAAAATTTGAGTCAGTCTTTTATTATTTCATTCTATCCAATCAATACGTATGTCACATTTTTTTGTGTTATTGCGAACCAAAAAATCAAATCTAATTTTCTTCTTATCCTGCAGATTCACCACCACGATCAGATGTTACTGGGGTGCAGGCATTATAGTCCTTAACATTTTTCTCAAATTTGAGTGCAAGAGATACAAATACATATACAAATGATGACACGGATACAGATATAGACATACACACAGACTCAGACCAATCTTGGCGAAACTTTGACAAACGTTGTAAAATGGTATAATGAGTCAATTTAGCAATAGTGAAAAAAAGTCGATTGCATATCTTTCTATACCTACACATTGGAAAGTAAAAATTCCAAA